>CAHIKZ030000367.1:150000-330000 GCA_903632075.3 Acanthosepion pharaonis | reverse complement strand
ACCTATATCCACACACACATTAAAATATATATATATATATATATATATATATATATATGGACGGATAATATTAAATGGCAGCACTCTCGATTTTCCTTCTGAACGAGTTATTTCTTTTATGAGTGTAGCATTTTTAAAATCAAAATTGTGGTTAAATTTATTTCTATGTGCTTTCCTTCCTAGATATCAGGTTACACAAAAATAATAATGAACTCAATTTTGACATTTAAGAAAGGCTACAAATAAAAATGACCTGATCAGGTTCTACATTTTTTATATATATATATATATATATATATATATATATATAATATATATATATAATAAAAACCAAAACCGTTGATGGAACTAATGGACATGCCAAAAGACCTAAATGCCCTTAAACAAGAGAAAATCTCTAACAAAGACAGCAATAAGGAAAAAGATAAAAATAAAGGCAAACATTTACTACTCAGTAAAGTGTTCAACACCTGAATTACCTAGACAGAGCAAGAAACACTTGACAATGTTAATTCCTATGAAAGGATGCCCCAAGACATAACCTGAATTTCATACATTCTTCAGTCAACTGAAGATTGCATGAGCATGAAACTTAGGTTATGACTAGAGCTATCCTTATATATATATATATATATATATATATATAATATATATATATATATATATATAAAGGATAAGAGCATTGTAAATCTGCCTCTACTTATAATAATATAAAAATGATATACTATGGATTTTAGAAACAAGTAATAAAAGGAAAAAAATCTAGCATTTCAAGTCCATAATTAGGCATGTTGATAACCCTAAGCTCAAAAGGGTTTTTTTCCTTTCATCAGTCACTTCTTCCACAAATAAAATCTCAATCTATACACATGATTGATAAAGGCCAAATTATTAATATTTTTAAAAATCCAATTACATTGATAAAATGCTGAAATGTACAGCACTTTATACCTTCTTAAGATAACCATTTGTACTGTGAAGACACACTAGCATCTGGACACAATCTTAAGACAGTGTTAGCCTGGCCACATTTATCTAAACAATTTATAAAACATTTTCACTGTAGTAAACTGACCCATGGCTCCAGATATACTGACAAGTCTACAAGAGTTTGCATCATTGACCCCAGGGTCATGAGAAATCATAAAACCAGACAGGAAGAAAAAGTCATTATGACAGTATGTATTGGGGCAAAGTTACAAGTATTGAAGAGGAGGAAATGACAGAGAGAAATCAAAACTCAGGACATGTCTACTTTTACCTGTGCTAGGTAGACTTGACCTCATCAGCAAAGGAACAAGAAGTGTTAGTCAACAATTAACCAGTCATTATATCATCTAATATAAATAAATGCTTATATCAGATTTTATTTACTCCCCAAACAGATGACAATAAACAGAATATAATTTAACAACACATTTTTTAACAAACATGGAAAAGTGTCATCTTTGATGAGACTAAATTTTATCTGTGTCCCCAATTTACATCAGAACAAAAACAGCCCAGACCATACAATCATTATATATATAAGTTAAGAAAATCCTTGAAGAGATGAATATGTACATATATTCATGAAATAGATTATAACAGATTAATTTTTTAGGATCTTCAACTTATTATTATATTGTTCTGTTACTTACATTGAGCTCTCTTTGAATTAATGTCCTCTTTAGAACTATCCCTACCAATTGAGATTATATATATATATATATATATATATTACACACACACACTAGAAGCATTGCCTGTGCTTGATTCAAAAATCGTACGACTCATACAGCAATCGCTATCACTTAACTCAAAATATTTTTGCCCTTTGCCATGCTGATGTTGCTACATGCCTTACTTCTTGCCTATCTCACATTGCGAATTTTTCTAAGCTCTATACTAAACATTAAATCTGTTACGAAAAAAAGAACTAAACAAAATGAACACAAAACAATCAGCTTTAAAAAAAAGGACTCGTAACTGGAAAAACCGAATGAAAAAAGAATGTTAACAACAAATACTTTTTCACACCTAACCCAGTTCTGCGGAATCAGAATCAACGTTGAGTTTAAGCAAGCGAATGAGCCAATTGGAGTAAAGTGCCATGCAGATTTAAATTTTTCCCCACTTGTGACAAATGCAGCTATCAATTTTTTTGCATGCTAGCATACTAGTTAACATTCGTGCCAGTCAGCTGTTGGCTCTCACGGTGGCCAGTACAAAACAGATGCAAACTACATTAAAACTACCATAGAAGCATGAAACAATCGATTATTTCCACTATCGATGGGAGTTGGGAAATGCAAAGTTGGTCTTGACCTTCCCGCTAACTTGGAGCATGTGCATGTAAATTTTGGTGCAAATCTGTCAAAAATTGCGGCCGTGCATTTGTTACACACACACACACACAGCCTTTAAAAGATATAACTATTTATTTAAAAATTATAACATAAATATGTTATAAAATCACTACAAAAATAGCCATATTGTTTCAACACCTCCGGTGTCTTATCAAGTGATGATGTTGAATATAAAATGGAGATTTTATATATGTGTGTGTCTCATTAAATAATTTAGCTGAGTTTTGTCTAATTATTCTTAATAGGATCCTCTCATATTTACAGACAAGTTTCTTAGTATCCTTATTAAAGAAAAAGTTACCATGTTGATACATATTCATTTTATTCTGAGTACTTTTGACATTTGCACAAAGTCATCATCAGGGTTTTATTTTTTCTAAGACAAAATTGTTGTATTGATCTGAAAATTAAATATTTTTACTTGTGAAGTGAAAAATGCTGAACTTATGTACAATACAATTTTTAAATTTTATGATGTAAATATACATGTGCAGTAATGTCAGGAGGTAACTAAGTTATTAAGATGTCAATTTTTTAAAATAACTATTTATTAGTTAAAAATGTAGATATCTTAAACTATCTTCTGTAAACATTTCAAAACTTTTGTACAGTATTCATAATTTTATTAAGGTTTGGATTCAATTTTTTAATATACATAACTTCAAGAATTTTTAGATTGTTTATTATTTTCATGAAAAAGTACAGATGTATTTTCAAAAAGAACCTTTGTAAATTGCAAATGCAGACGGGCATGCTACTGTAAAAGCTGAAAGATGTAAAATGTATCATTCAAACAAAAACTCAACCTTCTAGGTGTGACCAACATGTATATTTATTTCCATTTCCTAGCCTGAACATTCAAGAAATCCTTTTAGAAAAATGTGCCCTAAACAAAAATAAGCTGTTTAATTAGATTATCTTAAAACTGTACAGAATCATTTAAACATGTGAAAAATAGTAAGTATGCTGAATTAATTATTATTGCTATTAATATAAACATTAGAAAATTATTCAAATGTTTCTCATATGGACAACTCTAGGTAGCTATGTCCAGAATAGGAAATTCAAGTGAACTTTATATTATGACAAAAAGAAATTTAAAAAATGTCTTGCTGAAAATATTATTTATGCATAAATTTTAGAGAGGTAAGAAAATTCTGATAACTTACTTTTCTCTGTTCAAAGAACAAATATTCAGCTAGTATACAAACATAACTTTCTACATAAAATGAATATGCAAATTTGTATCTTCAAATATTGCAAGTAATGACCATCAATTATTAACAAAACTGTTTATGTGCTTAACACTAAAATGTACTTAAATGACCTTTCTATGAAATCTATTCTTTCCAATGTCAGATTATTTTGAAATAGTAAAAACAGAAAAAAAAATATCATTGCCAGGTATATTAGGATATATACAGACATTTTAAAAGCTTAAAATACCAAGAATAATTTGAAAAAATACACAAAGCCGGGCTGTCAGACTGGGCTACATTTAAAAGTAAAGTGCGACTATATTTTGAATTGATTTCACATTAGTATCCAAAGTTATTTTGAAAGCAGCCTTAAAAACTACCATTAACGAAATTCAAAATTTAGTAGCACTCTGCTTTCAAAATAGCCCAATTTGGCAACCTTGACACAAAGACAGTAACAGTACACTGGTGGCTGGAATTGACTGATAAGAGATGAGTCAGTAACTAGTTTAACACAATCTAACAAAAGCACATTTTAAAACACAAATTAAGCGAGATAACTTTTAAATGCACTGTTGCTTCAGAAGTTAACTAACACTTAGAACTTAAATCTCACCAGATAAACTACTCTAGATTGAGTTCAAATGGCCATAATTCTAATTAACCTCTCTCTCCAACAAAGAGTTCATTACTTCTTGCATTCAGACATTAAGAAAGCAAGAAAAACTTTGTTCTTACAAGACTTCATCATATATATTAGATGGCATACAAGACAACACATTTTATTTATATATATATATATATATATATATACACACACACACAAAAAAAAAAAAAAATAATAAATATACATTTTGTTCCTCACATTAGTATATTTTTACCACACACACACACAAAAAAATAATAAATATACATTTGTTCCTCACTATTTTTATACTCTGTGTGTGTATATATATATATATATCACATTTTTTTGAATCTTACTAAAAATGCACCAAACAGTGCTTCGTACAATTTTACTAAGATCTAAAAAAAATGCGTCTTTACATTGTTTGCAGCACTGAATTCAACAAAAACGAAATACCAGCCTGCATTTGCCAGAATTATATTTCAGTTGGACAATTAAATGAGTATATATACATGTGTGTGTGTGTGTGTGTGTGTGTGTGTATAAAATATCAGATATATATATCTGTAAAAGGAAAATATGAAAAGACAAAAAGGAAAAATTATCTTAACTGACACGTTTCGGAGGGCACTAAGTGACTTAACGTCCTCCATGACTTACCAAGACTTTTCAGCTAACCTGATTAATATTTATAGGTGTCTTTTAAATTTAAATGTTTTAATACCTAACAATATTTATGTCCTCATCTATAAATACTTGATACAAAATAAAATCCTTGCATTTACCTTGATAAAGTCCCTCAGATGATGGAACACAGGCTAAGATAAGTTTTCCTTTTTCATTGTATATCTGTGGATGTATATTGTTAAAGACTAATGAATGTTCTTGAAACATTTTTTCCCCCCTTTAGTTTCCATATTTTGGACAATTTTCCTGGTTTTTGGTACATATTTAAATATAAATGGTCCAATATTCAAGCATTTTATACTGTCATAAGCTATTATCATAGGTCTTGTTTTGTGTGTGCATGTGTGCACTCGTGCGTTATATGTCGGTTTCATCATTTGTCTCCTGTCAGTTCCATCATTTTCAAATGTCTCAATTCATGTTGTTTAATTTTTTCTCCCCCCCCCCAGTTCTTATATATATATAGTTGAGGTTTCTGGTGGGCTAATGTTTTACCAGATGCCATAAACTGTCAAATCTTATAACTAGCCTAACGCCATAATATTGTCATTATCACATAAACAAGACAGGTATTCTATAGTAAATTAAGGTTTTAAAAGATTACAAATAGGGTTTTGCTGAAGCAATTTAAACAATTCCAAAAATGTTTTAAAAATTAATCTTGTGTATAAAGCTTGGCAAATTAAAAGATACAAACTGCTTTTGTATGTATCATTATAATGTAATGGTTAATGAGCTAGGAAGTTAAATCATTGCTATTGACCGATTACCACTCGGTGCCCATGGTTTGCGGCCTTGTGATTAAAATATGCACAAACTGTTGGTCATAATTTTGTCCAGTCTGTGCCAGTTGATCTCTGAGGATTTGATTCTATTTCAGCATCTATTGCAGCTCTTGACACTATCACATTCCATGTTAAAGCAATTGATGGCATCATCATATATAATAATACCTTCTTGCTCTCATCATCTGCATAAAAAGATGGCTTTCTGATTATGCCAGTGGAAAAATTGCCACATTTGCTTGCTTTCTTTCATATTATCTCTTTCCTTTTAAAAACTGCTTTTGATCATTTTCTAAAAATTGATACAAATTAACATCCGCATGAAGTGATAGCAGCATACATCTATCAACTGTAACACAAAATTTGTTTTCTATAATCAGATTTGTAATTTCCTCATGATCAGAGAAAAATACCTCTGTTATGTCAAATATAGCTGAAATAAAAATAATAAAAACCATCAAAAACAGAATTTGAAATTTTAACTGGTTTCATTTTCTGATGTCCTGTAAATCAGGACATTTTAATTTCCTGAGTTTTTATTTTATTTTTTTTTTTTATATATATATATATATATATATATATATATATATATATAGGCACATGGCCGGGTGGTTAAAACATTTGCTTTCTGACACAGAGACCAGAGTTCTAATCTCAACAGTGTCAATTTGTCAGGAAGGATTTATTCCTGATGTTATCAGACTGGATCAAGGTCAATTCCAGCATGCAGCACCTTTGGAAAGTGCTTAAAAACCATGGCGCAGGTCAAGTGAAATTAGGTAGACAGAACTTGAGAGTGCTGGACTTATTGATCACACTAGATAACACACACTCTCCCATAAACTGTAACTAAGGTCTGCTCAGCATAGTTGAAGTATAAACCACAGGTGGGCTCCGTGAGTGTTGAGCTAACACAAATGTGCCTGAGCATCTGAATAGGGATTGGTTAATCAGCCTAGTAGGCAGGTATTCTCAAATGTTAGTGGCCAGCTATTTTATATTTATATTTATACATACATACACACACATCACTTTAAACATTATTATTTATGACTGAATACTTGTATTCAAGTAGCCGTCCCATTTATATATTAAATAGTATATTTATTCATATTCACCTATTGGCCTGAGATTTTGAGAAATCTTATTACAGAAAAATTTGTGCTCTTCATCAGGAATTGAACCTGCATCTCTCAGAGTAGGCAAGCCCAATGCACATATACCACTTTGGCAACAATGAAAAGCACACTGGGATAAACAGTAGCTCTCTCTCTACCCTTTTTTGTTTATTCTTTTTATCACTTTTGTTATTAAATATCTCATATTGTGTGGTAGATCTATTATCACAATGTGGGATATTTAACAACAAAAGTGATGGAAACAAAAAAAAAATCTAAATGAAATTGGATAGATTATATAGTCCCCCACCCCTCAAAAAATAACTCTTTAAAATTCTCATATGTATCATGCAAATATTCATTTCAAAGCAACTGATTTGTTAATTATTAAAACCACAATTTTGAGCAAAATAAATGCCACAGTATTGAAAAAAATAAATGTCTAAATAAATAGCTCTTGCATTCAAGATTTAGAAAAATTATTGTATAGAAAATGATGACCTAAATTTGAAACAAATATCTTTGTAACAATTAGTATTCAGCAAGGACTAGTCAGTTGAACAGATTCAAACATCCTAAAGCCACAAATGAAAATAAATTCATATTGAAAAGTTCTCCAAGGTCACAAGTAGATACATATTGAAATATTAGAGAGTGCACTATCCAAAATGTTAGGACAAGAATAAGAGAAAAATGAAAATAATTTATTATTGTTGAGGCATGATCATTACTTTTCTCACAATTACAAGCAAATAGTTCATCAATTCATGAGCTTAGCTGAACAGGCAACACCAGCAGCATTTTTTCTATGTGAAGGATACAAAACTTGTAGGTTTGCTCACACAATTACAAATTGGTAGGCAGAGTGTGAGAGGGAGAGTAAATTTAGCATCCACAATTTTATGGGTATAAAGAAATTCATTACAAAAATTCAAATAGATGATTTAAAATATATATATATATATATATATATATATATATATATATATATATATACACACACATCTAAATTGTTGTTGTTTCAGAAAAAAAAAAAAATTATATATAATAGTAAAGAAAGAAAGAGCAGTATCCGGTGTTCTTAATATTTTTACAAAACAGTGCTCAATGTAAATTTACAGAGCATAAATATTATAACTGATTTAAAAAATATGGTTTCATTGCCACACAGCAAATTTTGGAATCTATTATATCCAAAATTCACTTGAAGATGTAACAGAACTAATTGAAGTTTTTTGTTTCTGTATTTGAAATATGGTATTTCCTGTGTAGCAATGAAACCATATTTTTAAATCTGTTAATATATATATATATATATATATATATATATATATATAAAATATATAAAAAAAATCTAAATGGTTGCTGCTTCCAGAAATAAAAAAAAAACCACCACCACTAACTGTATTTTGTTAATATTTGTTAGATCAAAATTGGTCACAAAGTGATATTAATGGAGTGCCCAAGACAAATGGCTTAGTCAAGGGTTTTAATCATGAAGCCACAGTCTCAGAACTTCATATTTGATTACTATATATTCATGAAAATGAATAATATTAACCTATTAATGCTCAGCATCCTATTTTGGGGGATTAGTGAACATTAACATACAAATTACAAGTTGGAGATATCAAAATCAAATAAATGCAATTTAAATATCTGGGAAGTTCAACAGTGAAATCTGAAGGGACAGAAAAAGATGCCTTCCAAAAAGCTAAGCAAAGTATTAACAGAAAAATTTCATTAGAAACAAAGAAAAGAGTATTGAACCGTTATGTAATATCAGTCCTCCTTTCTGACAATGAATGCTAGACAATATCCTCACAGATGAAGTGACTGGAAGCAACAGAAATGTGATTCTACAGAAGTATGCTGAGAATACCAAGGACTGAACATGTGAGCAATGACAAAGTTTTAGAAAAAATTGAAACCAAAAAGGACACTTATACACATCAGGAAGAAACAGTTGAAATTTCTATGGCACATAATGAAAGCAAAAGGAACAGTGAAAAGCAATTGAGCTTGAGTAAAATGGATAGTGGAACAAGGTTTAGAAGAGATAAGAAAAAGACAAAATTTATAAAGAGCTACAAAGGACAGGAAATTGTGGAGACCCATGATTGCCAATGTCCTGAAATGACACTGCGCATCAAAGAATGGGTTATAGATAGAAACCAGATATTTTATTATAAAACCACTAATAAAAAATTTTATGGTAGAAATAGGTTAACCTCTTTATTCTAAAACCAAAACATGCGAGATGCTAATGACAAAACAATATCAAAACATTGTCTAGCGTCAAAACAGGCTGTACAAGCAGGTTTGATTCATGTGTTTGTCAAAGATACAAGTGTAAAACAAATGCGGTAACATTTACATTGGTTCCATTCACTAATTCTTGTATCTGTTAAACCACCTTAAAAATATCCAATTCTTATGAATATCCCTATAAACAAAAAGTATCAACTATGAAGACATACATTTTGTAGAGGTTTTCAATGTAAACATTTTATTTTAACTTGTGGTTGAAAGATGTAGGAATCCGCTAAACTGACTGTAGTCCTTGTCAGATATCATGTTTTTATACACTTAACTTTTTAGGTTATAGGAATCTTCAATGAACAAGGATGATAACTTATTTATTGCTTTGACATTTACTTCCTGGCAAAACTACTAAGTTTAGTTTTCATCAACAGGTTTATCCTGAGTATTTGCCATTGTCCATGTTTGGACTTTAATAGAGAAATACTCTTAAAAGGCCTATCAAAGTGGTAATAGTTATATAAATAATATCAGTCACTGAAGAGTTTGATACAATACAGTATAACAGTCAAAGAAAAGTTCTAATTCTAGTTTGTTGCATTCACTTTTGCCATTATGCCTTTAGGAAAGGAATAAATCCAGCTCTTCTTGCCACCTGCCATGAGTGAAATAGCAAGGTCACTTGAGCTTTCTAACCTTGGTTGACAGACAGTTTTGAATTCAAAACCATGGAGAAGGCAATGCGAAATTACTTCACTATATTTCTTTCTTTTGGTATTTCACAGATAATAAAGGAAAAGCAACTGTGAAGACATATGGGTGGTAGCAAATATCCTAAAGGGACATGGCATTTGGAAAAAAAAAAAAAAAAAAAAGTTATAAAAAAACCATCAACTGTACTTTATAATCAAACCTTTTCAGTTTCAAAATTTTTATATTTTTAATAGAAATTAAAAATTGTATACTTGCTTTCCAGTCAAGTTTGATCTTCAAAAATTTAAATGCAATGTCACTTGTTATCTTGTATTCTTAATTTGTTCTTTTATTGTTCTTGCTTATTAATGTTTTCTTTTTCTTATATTCTTTCACTCAGTAATCCCTTGCATCTTGGTAGCTTTCTTGCCTTACTTGGGATGAAATTATTAATTAAAAAAAATAAATTGAAAGAACAATCTAATAATACTTTGATGTTGACCAAATTAACTGTAAATCATTGTACTGTATATACAGACATGATTTCCTTGGTATCCAATACCAATGATATTGTATAAAAGAAATATTTCCTTAAATAACCATTTTTTTTTTAAAAATCTCAATTGTTCAATAACAAATATGTGTATTCTGTAATAAAGACAAGCCTACTAGATTAACTATTCAGCAAGAATTTTATTTTTGCAGTTATATAAAAAATAATTTTAAAAATTATATTAAATAAAAATAATATAACAAAAACTTCTATAACAATTTTAAATTAAAAAATTAGCTGCTATACTTTTAGTCCATTTGTTTTTGATGTTTTTTATATAAAATGTTTAATACCTCAGTGAGACATCACTGTTTTATATTTTAATACAAAACCAAGTAGTATTCAAAGATCAACAGGTAAGCATTAGATTACAGATTTGTCTTAGTGTTAATAAGCAATTATTATTCAACATCTATTCTCTATAGAAATCTAGTTAGCTACAAGAAAGTATCTTATGATCTTACTTTATCATTTGTTAATGCTAAAATTCATTTTTATGGTAATTATTTAAATGTTTCTTTTTGTTTTAAGATTATTGAAAAATAATACCAATTCAAGTCTAAAGGAAATGGAGAAAGGAAACTTCTTTTTCTCCCAGACATCACGTAATATTAATGAAAGATCATTCTACAAAAATGATGCTGCTGTTGTTAAGTCAAACCAGCTACCAAAAGTGAAAAATGTATTCTTTCTTCACATCTTATCCACTTTGGTAATAGACTACTAATAACACTAGCTTAGAGAGAGAGAGAGAGAGAGAAGGTGGCAATATTTCCACCTATACAGACTCAACCAGAAAAGCCATCTTTTTATGCAGACAATGAGGGCAAGAAGGTATTATTATACCTGATGATGCCATCAATTGCTTTAACGAGAAATGGAATGTGATAGTGTCAAGAGCTGCAATAGATGCTGAAATAGAAACAAATCCTCAGAGAAAGCAGACATCAACTGGCACAGAATGGACAAAATTATGACCAATAGGAACTGTCTACACACACAAAAATTTTATTTTCCAAATATATAAATCAGTTGTTGCTAATCTCTTGTGCAAAAGCATAAAAAAAAATGCTAGTGTCTTTGAAAACAAATATTTCCAGACTTAGACTTGGAGAAATATATATTTTTTTATTTTGAAGACAAGATTTTAGAAGTACAATTAGAGGATTTTATTTGAATATTTCATGAAATTATTCCCTTAATTTACTTCATTTAGGAGAAAAACAAGTTTTCTATTTGAACTTCAATGCAAATTAAAGGCTAGAGAAATAGAAAAGGTTAAATTATTAAAAGATACACCATCCTGAATCTCACATTTTTTTTATTGTTTTATTACATTTTCTAATTTCAGTACCACTCAAACTTAAAAAAAAAAAAAAAAAAAAAAATACAATTATTTCAGGATAACAAATATCCTTTGAACTATTTCAACCCATATACAAAAGTTCTTAGCACACTATTTTGCTGGAATCTTTTGCACATACAAGGAAGAGGTATCGAAATATCCTTAGCTTGACCACGAGAGGATACCAAAATTAATTTTGATATATGGTTAAATTCTGGGAATTGGGTCAGGCTGAAAAACTTTACATAACCTCTTTTGACATCTGATTGAGAAAACATTCATCAGCTGATTGTGTTTTTAACAATCTAAGAAAGTAGACAAATATTTTTTTTTTTTTTTTTTTTAAATGTTGTGCAATTAATAAGCCTTTTGTCAATAAGTGCACAAGAAGATTAATACAAACAATGAATCATAAATAGAAAAAAAACAAAAAAGAAAATAGGTAATTTATGTTTGATTTTTATTATTCTTAAAACAAACAATACATTTTAAGTCAGGCAACCCAAAATAAAACTTGTCACAGCAACAGTGACTGACCTATGAGACTAAATATTTTGTGTGCATGTGAGTGTTGTATACAGCTACATGTCAACCAGCTTGACAACTAATCAGATTATTATATGCCTTTTCCTTTGGGCCAAAATATTTCATCTTGGTTGTTATACCCACATCTTGGCCATTGTACCTTCCAGCCTTCTTTATTCTTCTGTCGCTATATCTAGTAACAATAACATTCTTGGAATATCGAACCAAACCATTTACATAAGTGTTCTCATTCCACTTTCCACGTTTATGGGATATTTCATATTAGTTAATACTGACCAGAGTACCCAACTTTTCAACAATAGGGTGGGTGTAATGCATAACAGCTCAGAATGAGAAATTGGAAAGCAGAGTTTTAATTCCAGTCAGGTTCATTACATTCACTATATATATATATATATATATATATATATATATATACACACACACACACAAGTATATAATTGGTGTATACGGAATGAATTCCAATAACCAACAATTACTATTCTTAAAAGAGTGCTCAATACAGAGTAGAGCAGATATAATTATTTATTTAAAAATTATAACATAAATATGTTATAAAATCACTACAAAAATACCCATTTTGTTTCAACATCTCCGGTGTCTTATCAAGTGATGATGTTGAATGTAAAATAAATGGTTTTAAAGGTTTCAAATTAATTAACAATCCTTCATGCTAGATGTAATCGTCAGACCTGACTATTGTGTCTAGCATGAAAGACTATTGCCTCTAAGTGTTGACTTCTATGTTCACTTTCATATTTACACACTATCTCTTATATATATATATATATTATAGCTGGCAACTCGTATTCAAGGATACCTGTCTGCTAGGGTGGCTAGCCCAGCCTGTGGTTTATACTGCAACTATGCTGAGCAGACCTTAGTTACAGTTTCTGGGAGAGAGCATGTTATCTAGAATGATCAACAATCTGAACAACATCAGCACACTCAAACCCTCGGTCACAACGGCTTGTGACTTTGTGCTGGCACAACTACCAATGACCCCAAGTGTTGGGTCAACCTGTGGTATAGTTCTAAAGCACTTTCCAAAGATGCCGCACACTGGGATTGTTCCCCTTTCCAGACCGATAACATCAGGAAGTCTCCCTGACAAATCAACCCTGGTGAGATTCAAACCCGGATCTCATGGTCAGATAGCAACCAAGATATATATATATATATATATATATATATATATATATATATATATATATATGTGTGTGAATTCATCTCCTAATCCCAACTATGGGTTAAATAGTAGGATTTATATATTGGAAAAGAAAAAAAAAGATTTTAAAATTCAAAACATGTTTCAGCTTTAAATAATGCACAAAGTTGATAATCTACAAAAAAAAAAAAAATAAAAAAAAAAAAAAAAAATCAGCATTAAACCAGTACATTAAAGCATTAATCTAAAACATATCTCATTAACAGGCAACTGTGATTTCAGTACCTAGATCTGGTAGTATTAAAGTGTTACCTACTCTGGTTCAATGAAAGAAAAGACAGACACCTGAAGAAAACCAGAGGGTACAAAAGCTGAAATGTGTGTGCGCACACACAAAAAAGGAACATGTTGGTCTGAATAATAAAGCATATAATACTAATGTAATTGGATGAGCATGTAGCATGATTATATGCGCGGAAAGTGGAAAAGGAGTGATGAGTTCAGATTCCAGCCAAGGTGACTGCATTTGCTTTCATATAAATACCCTTGGAAAAGTATAAATCCCACTATTCTCTTCAGCTAGAGCTCCATAGCAAGGCAGACAAGGTTTCCCTAACTTTAGTTAGCAGACAATCTAATTTCATCTATTGCTTCTCAAGCCTTTTCTTCATTCGTGACCAAATTGTCCAGCATGTATTAGTAGATTAAATATCACATAACAGTCCAGCATGTCTTGATTTTTAAGGAAATCTTTTAATCCCTTAATACCTTACACAGTTTCTGAAAAATATTTTTCACTATGCCTATACATCTTTGGAGTTCTAAACCTACACAATATCATCTGTTACTATAAGAACCCAAACAGTTAAATTTCCTCACCTGTTTGATTTTTGACATCCACAATATCTAACTCAGATTCAGAGCTGCGGAGTTGGAACACAAAACCTTTGACTTCAACTCCTCTATTTTTGGCACTTCCAGACTCCTCTTTATGTAATTAAGTGATTATGACCTACAAATCTCAACGTCTATGCACACGCTCCTAACTTGAGTAGACCTAACTGGTTTATATCAAAGAATAAAGATATTGTGGCTTTTATATCATACCTATTCATTCTTCAATATTTTCTAACAGAATTAGAGACAAAATCTTTGAAAGGATATGGAAGAAATAAAAATGCTATAATGTAAGACTTTATATATATATATATATGTATGTGTGTGTGTGTGTGATCCACAAACAGACCATTTTGCTGTTTTACAGCTCATCAGTGTGGCTAAACATCCAATTGCTTCAAGCCGGGATCGAAACCAGACTGATTCGGCATTAGAGATTTTCCCCCCTAAGCCATCAGTGCACAGTTGAAAGAAAAGGCGAATTTTTAGGTACTTACTCTGTGAATAAACATGCCAATGATTGACAGTGCTCAATTCAGGGAAAAGCTTGTAATATTAGTACTATTAGTTATTGTTTATAAATTTGCACTTATCCTTCAAGAGTGCACAACCAAATTTAAGTTTTTCATGTATCTTTGCGAATAAGAAATAAGTACAGAACAAAAATAAAACTACTTTATAACAGAAGTTGAAATATAATTTTTTACAGGATGTAAAAGACATAAAAATAAAAATTCTATAATGTAAGATTTTTTTTTTTACATATATAGTTTTACAAAAACAAAAAAACTACAAAAAAGTAAAATGATTTCAAAAAAGAAGTTGAGATGAATTTCTTTAAAGGAAATGGTAATTATACAGTACAAGAAATAAAAATTCTATAATGTAAGACTTTTTAAAGTGTAAATTCAATTGGAATCCAGAGTTGGTATAGTTTTACCAACTCCTCTGTGACCCTTTAATTGCTTCTAACTCCAATTCCACACCCCTGGTCAGATCTTGGGTTGGTGTCCCTTTTGTTGACAACCATACATGCTATTTTACAGTTAATAGTACTTATCTTGTCTCATTGTCCATTCAGTTTTCCTTCAGGATCTGCTATCAACATAATATATAGCATATGTTGTTAAGGTTACATGTGTCAAAAATAAATCCTGGTTGTCTTCTTAGAATAAGACCAACAGTACAGGTTAAATAGACCCAGCAAGAAAATACATCCTTGTCATAACTATTTCCTTTCCACAATCCACACACAAACTATTTATTCCCAGTTCAGATTATAGATTTTTTTTTTTAAATATATTCACCATATTGATCAAGCTTTCCTAACATTTCAATAAGTTTTTCATGCTATATTTTATCAAATGCACTTTGTGTAATGTATGAAAATAGATATTGGATCTTTCTGCACCTATATAGCTTACTCAGATAGCATTCTGATGAAGAAAATTGCATTTCTTGTTTCAGTGTTTTAAACAAAGCCATATCGTTTTCTATTTCTAGTATAATGCTATAAATTCTGTTTATTAGAATCTGAATTAGTTTTGTTACGTGGCTCATCAGGTTTATTATTTGATGGGTTTGCATTCATTGACATCTAGTTTCTTTGGAAATTGTCAACGAGAGAGAGAGAGAGAGAGAGAGAGAGAGAGAGAGAGCCCAAGCTATGAACTACAGATTGGAGATATCAGAATCAAACAGGTAGAGAAATTTAACAATCAGTGTAGGATAGTAATAGAAGATAGAAAATGTGAAAGAAATTCAAAGGATAACTAGAATAGGAAAAGATATGTTCCTGAAACTAAACAAGATATTAAGAGAGAGGAAAATCTTGTAAAAACAGAGTTCTAAAATGCTAGGTAATATCCATTCACCTATATGGCAGTAAATACTGGACAGTTTCCTCAGAGGAAAAACAGAATTCAAGCAACAGAGATGTGGTTCTACAGGTGGATATTGAGAATACTATATGAAAAAGATATGAGTAACAAGGAAATGTAAAATGGAAACTAAAAGGAAACATACTGACAGGGATGATTGAAATTTCTGGGGGACGTAACAACACATGAGGAAAAATTTTAACACCCATTGGATGTATTGAGGGAAAGAGATGCAGACAGAAAAATCAAGTAAAGAGTCAAACATTGCTTAAAGGGGCAGGAAATTGTAGAAAGCCATGAGCACGCACCTCTTCAATGGGCACAAAACAAAATAAGGGGTTATAAAAAGAGAAAAAAAAAAAAGAAGTTGTGGAGAGCTATGATTGCCTAGGTTCTTAAAGGAGATAGTAGAGAGGGAAGGAGAGATGTGAATATTGATCTACTAAGGACCTCTGATGTTTCACTACGCTAACTCCTTTACAAATCTACAAGCCAAAACAAAGAGACACTTACCTGACAAACCTGAGGTTGGCAACCAATTGGTGGCCTTATAGGTTATCAGAACAGACTTGTTGTCTACTAAAACTATTAAACAGGTCTCACAATTTTCACTTATCTTAGAAGCAGGGAGCATAAAAAAAAAAAAAAAAGAAAAAGACTTTTCCTTTTGAAATGTCCCTCACCCAGGACAGTCATTACTTATACAAACTTTTCAATCCTGCACCCACTTGCTGGAGTGTCTCCCATGAAATTCCTAAAAGCTCTTGACCTGTCCTTCACCTCAACTTTAACTATCAACCCCTTGTAAATAACATCAAATAGATACCTATAAAGGACTGTAATATTAAAATTCTACATTTTTTTTTTTTTTAAATAAAAAATATGGATTATTCATTAAAATTAAATAAATAATTTTTATATGAAGAACAATCTTATAGTGAAAAACATTTAACTTGGAATAGCAAAAGATACGTTCCTGAAACAAAACAAGATATTAAGAGATAGGAAAATTTTGTAGAAACAAAGAAAAGAGTGCTGAACTGCTGAGTCAGCGTTTCTCAACTAGTGTGCTCGGGTACACTAATGCACCCTGAAAGATGGCCCTCAGGTGTTCCCCAAGTTAACAGAAAAGTAATTTATGAATTATTAAATAATAAAAAAAAAAAAAAAAAAAAAAAAACACTTTAGTTTTAAAATGCTAGAGACACCAACCACTGTAATATCTTAAAAAGAAATACTTATTTAAGGAGACTTCTTTATTATTTTCCTATTTTCAAATTTCATGACATATTTTAAACTTATTAAAATTTAAAGTGCACCCCCAGAGTTTTAGTTATTCTACAAGAGCACCCTGAAGTAAAAAAGGTTGAAAAACACTGTGCTACGTAATATCCATCCTCCTATATGGCAGTGAATGCTGGACAATTTCTTCATAGATGAAGAAAAGACTTGGTTCTACAGAAGGATGCTGAGAATACCTTAGACAGAACATGTGAGCAACAAGGTGTACCTTTTTGTCAATTTTACCTAGAAAGTGGTTTTTCTTTTTATAATAAAGTTAAAATACTTCAAGTTTGGAAAAAAAAAAAAAAAGAAAAAAAAAAAGTGAACTTATACTTACTTCAATGTCTTAAATAGACTTAAGTTAAACCAAGGGTAAAACAGACTTCTTTTAAAAAGACTAAATTGCTTAAGCCAATATTCCAGCAATGAACTGGTGACCACCAGTCAAATTTTATGATTGCATACTTGCATGTCCTCTTTCTGGATTCACTTTGCATCAGGCCCATTCACTACCTGGCAGTTCATTATCAAATACCTTAAGTTTGGGGCATTTTCCCATCACATATGCTCATTTTTAGCAAATCTTTGGAAGTACCAAATTATAATTTCACACTAATAAAACTAATCAGTTTGACAAAATGCATTGGTTACAATACAAAAAATACAAACTTATTCTAATCATTTCATCTACAAGAATTGTTTTCATTGCTTCTTAAATTTTAATTACAATTTATAAACTTTTAAAATTCTGTATTAATTTGTGCAGTCAAGTGATATTGTTATTAAATTAAAACTGTATTTACTAATCATAAATGGAAAAGCTCACTACAATTCAATGACCCTTAATATCTTAAAAAGAATTTTTAGTTTATTTTAGGTGCATAAACATGTCAGTTTTTGTAAATACAGATGCCCAAAAACATTATCAGAAAATGAAAGTGGTAACTATAGTAAATTGAAAATTTTCTAAGATTTCCTCAACAAGTGTCTTCATAAGTAAGACTATAAAGCTAAAGTACCTAAAATTCAATAAAATATTAGATTGCACAGATCATTTAAAATTTTTAAGATTACTGGGTAGCTAAAAAGATTTATATAAAAAAAGGCATTCCATTATATTCCTCAATTGCTATAGTTATGCCCCTCTTAGAAAAAATTTCCAAGCATAAGTCTACAAAGAGAGTTGTCAATGCTTCATAAAAACACCCACGTCCGTCTGCATTAAAAAATGATTTTCTGAAATATAAAATATATTAGTAATACTTGTTTCAAATAAGATTAATTAAACTTTAAATCAGCTAATCTTCCTCAGATAAAGTTTCAGAACAGATATACTTTTTTAATTTTTGGAAATCTTTTCAATATAGACAATTTTAATGTTTATACTGATAACTTACTCCAATCAATTTAAATTCAGCCTGAAATACAGCAAAGTATTCTACTTATTGGAAATATTAAATTTATTATATGAGCTTGAAATTAAAACTTAAAAGCTTCAAGAGAGATTTTTTCATTTTTAAAAATGCCTTTTAAACCTTAGGTATCACTTTACTTTAGAGGTACCTAAATAAATAGCATGGTTTATCCTTCTGCTAAAAGCTGCTCATGATGATAAATTGATTCATGTTATGACTGAAATAGGTAACACTTGGTATACATTTCCATTTCTGACAATGTTTAACCTATGTGCCTGAGAAATAAAAAGTCTGTCAAAAGAATGGTTATTCCTTTGACATCACTATTACTGTATACACTTGACTCCCTTGACAATGTTTATTTACAAGATTTTAAAGAATTTCTTTTTATATTTATTTCTTTATAAAATGAGAAATTTTTTTTTTTGTTTTAATCAATTCACTCCAAGCAAGGCGATAATGCTGCTAAGCAACAAGGGACTGCTGGGAGTGAAAGAGAATGAGAAAACTTTAGAAAGAAGTGGAAGCCCAGTCCTAAACAGGAAACCAGGGATAAACCTCTACTCCCCGTTCAAAAGACTGGGGAGGAGTGAGAACCAGACAATAATAAATACTATATTTGGTTCACATATTTTTATAATCTTGTAAATATAAAATTATTCTGGTAAATAAGCAATCTAATAAATAAATAACATTTCATATTTTGTAGTCGATTCTCAAGAATAAAGAAAATGTATAGATCCACTTTCAAATTTGGGTTTTATTACAATTCTAATCACCACGTTTTAAAACAAACATTGCTGAGGGAGTCAAAAGTGCATACAGTAATAACGGTGTCATGAATAACCATCCTTTTGGCACACACCATTTTTTTTTTTTTTTGGGCACAAAGGTTAAATACTGCCCCTGTTTTCATACTAGTATTTTAAGTATCATTTTTTAGTTAATGAATTTGAAGTTTCATGTCTTGACTTTAACAAAGAATTTAACTGGTGAATTTATCATCTTTGAAAAAAATTGTTTATATAATAACCATATATTGGTCCAAAAATATTTACAGTCAGGTGTAAGTTTATCAAAGCTAAGTCTTAACACAATAAAAGCAATGACTATAAAAAAATATATACTTTGATCTTCGGTATTTTGAAAAAAAAAAAAAAAAAAAAAAAAGATTTGAAAAAAAAATACGAGAAAAACGTTATTTTTTATACATAGTACCAGCTTCTTTTTAACAGTATCCTTATACTTGTTTTTGTACCATTTATAATTAGTGCAATTTGTCTCAGGTTGTAAAGAGACCAAAGTCAAAGTAAGAAAAAGACCTGTCAAAAACAATTAATTAGACTTCAAGTTGCATCATCAGTGTGAAGCAGAAGGCAGGATTAATCACAACTTATTATCATGAAATGTGACATCATTTCACTAAAAAAATTTAAAAACATTAACACATTTTAAATTAGTTGAACTCAAATTAATGAGACATAACTAAGAATTTAGAAAGAAACAAATATTTGTAATAGAATCCAATTGTCTGCACAAATTTGGTAGTCATTCTGACCTAAATAATCATATTTGTATAACAAATAGTAATCTTATCTTTGGTCATCAGACCAAGAATAAGATTACTTCCTCAAGATATTACATAGATTTCTATTTGGATAAATACATTTCTAATCAGAGTTTTACTAACAGGAAAATCAACAAAGCATTGGTTACAATACAATGATAAATATTTGATGCTACTAATGCCAACAAGAATGGAATTTTAAACCAAAATGGAAAAAAGTAAGAAGAAAGGACTTATGGAATTTGTTAGCCAAATACAGTGTTATGTGTGATAAAAATATATAAGAATTTGGAAAACATTTTTTTTAAATTTATAAACTGATATCAGAAAAAGAATATCATTTTAATAAAATTTACAATAGTGCAATAAAACACAATTCACATTGATGCTTGATTTTTCAACCATATTGTTATAAAAATTTGAATATAACTTATTTTTTGATTACTTATTTTCAAAAATTTAAATGTAAGTATAATCATCATCTTGTCTCCTTGAATCTTGAATTGTCCTTTCTATTTCTTTCACTTTCAGTAATTTCTTGCATTTTAGTGGCTTTTTAATTGTAGACTATCCACAAATCATGACACTTCCAATACATATTCATAATAAGTAAATTATATCCATTTTTTATTTATTTAAATAGTATTTTGAAACTCAAATTATGATCACAAAAGTGCCAATGACATAAGTGCATTGAGTGTGATGCTAAAATTTAAGTTGTTTGTATTTCTTTCATTTAAGTTTCGGAATATTTCACCAATGTATTTTTTTTTTGGGGGGGGATTCTTTTTGTGATAATCAGTGAAACATGTCAAAATAAAAGTTTTTTTTCAATTGCCTTATATATTTACTATTCGAACAGATTATCATCCAAACTTTATTCATAAAGATAAGGATTAATACATAGACAGATGTATCATCCCTTATCAAACCACCTGTAATCTTCCATTGTCAATCCAGTTTCAATCTATGTTTTTTTAATTTCCTACATTGTCACAACATTTTCAGTAACATTAACATTGATTGAATTTTACAGCTTATCTTGTCTCTTCGAATCCTGTTTTTTATTGCCCTCTCTTTCATTCACTCTCAGTAATCCCTTTGCACCTTAGTGGCTTTATTGCCTTGTTTGGGGTAAAATGATCTTTTATTTTAAAGTAATCATATCAAACATTGTGTATTAATTTAGTAAGAATATATGATAGACTGAAATAGCTCTGTTGTATATTGTCGACTACTTACAAATCAGGGTACTTCCAATATATCTTCTGAGTTACGTATATGGATTTTTTTTATTAAAATGGTTTTTTCAAGTCAAATTTACAATCATGAAAGCTCCAGTAGCATACAAATGCATTGAGTGTGTTGTTAAAATTTAAGTCACTTTTATATTTGTATATTCCCTCATTTAACTTTTAGAATGTTTCACCAAATATAGGGGGGGGCAAACAATTCTTTTTCTGGTGAAGCTGATTCATCCATTTAACATGTCAAATTAAAAGTTTTCTTGCCTTAAAATAAAAGTTTTCTCAATTACATTAAGTATTTACCATTCCAACAGATTATCATCAAAACTTTATTCATATAGATAAGGATTAATACACATACTGATGGATCATCCCTTATCAAACCACCTGTAATCTTCCACTGTCAATATGAACACAGTTTCAGTCCATATGTTTTTTTGTTTTGTTTTTTTTACTTTCCTACATTGTCACATCAAACTGCCACAACATTTTCATTAACATTAAGAACAGCTGGTGCCGTTAAAAATAAATTTAAAAAGAAAAATAGGCAAACATTTCTTTTGTTTTCTGCATTTATTATTATTATAAACAAATTTTATATAACTCCAGTGTTAGCTCTATTTAATAAACTGTTTGTCATTGTATAAGTCTCTTTTAATACTAGAGCCACTCAAACTAGAGGTTACTGAATTAAGTGTGTGATATAAATATCAGAGGAGGTGGTAGAAAGTGAAGATTATGGGATAGTAGAACTTTCTCCTTGCAATCATAGTACAGAGGAAATATGCTAATATACATACACTATCCTTAAAAGTATGTCAATAAGAAGCTTTTATGTGTGATATAAGATAGGATCTTGAACAGGGTCTGGAATTGAAATAACTGCTAACCTGAGATATGACCCCCACCTCCACAAAAATAACAATAATTATAACCACTCTGGCATCTGAAATCTCTCAATGATTCTGTATGGTAAACATTAACGAAAACTTGTGTCCATATAATTGAGGAATTATATTTTATACTAAAGGGTACTCAATATTTTGGCATGACAAGAAAGTATTAACAGAGGTCAATTAGAAGAATCACAGTTGTTACCAACAGAACAACATTCAGGGAGGGTGGAGGACATGCCTGCCTAATAGAAATAGGTATAAAAAAAAAAAAAAAAGTGTTTATCAGGAAGCATATCAAAGAAAAATATTTGCATGGTTAACTTATATTTCCTACGTAACCTCAGGAACTGCACTTGCCTTCTCTTACACTAATACAACATCACACAGTAATCCTCTATATTGAATGACTCTTGGGCCTTGTATGGGGGGGGGGAGGTGAACATTAGTGAAATAAAAAAATAAAATTAAATCATTTGTTTGCCTGATTGCAAAAAAATTATATACAGTGATATATAGTTTGAAGTTTTTTTTTTATTATTAAAAGAAAATAAAATTAAATCATGCGGCATATCAAATTCTTAATAGTGACAGACAAGATTATAGTTATTTTCCTTAATGAAGTGGAGGAGAGACTGAAATATTGTAATCACTAAACATGCCAGAGAGAATCTCATGGTTTTGAAAATTTTAAGTTTAAAATTTCAGCATCCCTTCTCCTTTATTTGCATGTGTCGTTACATCAATATAAACATTACTTTAAACCAATGAAGTTCTAAACAAAATGTGTCACCTGAAAATTCCCCCCCCACTTTGGCATTAATTTTTATATTATATATATATATATATATATATATATATATATACACACACACACACATATATGTATATGAAAAGCAGAGAAATTCTTTTTATGTTGACATATTTCATTCCTTGAGGAACTTTATCAAGGTAAATTTTGAAATTTTACTCAGAAATTTGTATTTATACATACAGAATCACATATCAAAAAAAAAAATGTAAATAAATAAAAAATAACATTATGAATTATTTCGAATTAGAACATTCTAAAACATTCGAAAATCTCTCAACATTAAGCAAAGGAAAGCACGGAGGATGCTCGGTGAAATAAATTTTAATGTTGTTGCTATTATTATTATTATTATTATAATAATGGTCATGTGCATACGTGGGAAGATTGGGATATAAATATATATCTGAAAGACACCAAAATAAAATGAAATGATAGAATGGGAAAGAATGAAATGCACTGCATTCTATCATTCATTGTGTATTATCACTGTGCATATTTACAGGTGATTTTTGTCATATTTCTTCAACTGAAAGCCTTCAAAAAACAGATTAACAGGATTAGACCAGAAAAAAAAATATACTGAAGTGCAATTCAAACAGAAGAAAAAAAAAAGGTCAGAGAAATGAAGATCATGTGAGAATTTAAAAAGACAGGTTAAAATTTTTCCAAATTTCAACTAGTAAATTGCACCAAATTAGTTCAGAGAAATTTCAGGAACTCTTAGCTTTTTTTACTCATACCTGTCAATCAATAATTTTGGCAGTAATTGAAAGTTTTTTTAGATTTTAAAAATATTGTTAGTGTAATAATTTTAAAAATTCTTTAAATACTGATTTACATGGTACAAAAATAAGTTCGTCAAGAAAAGTTTCTGCAAATGTGTGCATCAGTGACTGCATCAGTTCTTACCATTTTTTGCTGTGGGTAATGCAAAGTTCAACTAAAAGCAACATTCTGTCAAGACACAAAGTTTGTTTACTAGCATAAAGTTGATGATGGTCTAAGGCATACTTAATAATAACTAATTAATACCTGTTCAATCTGAACCAATAACTAGATATTAACAGGGGAAAGAGGTAGACACATTTCTCTTGTAGGCATACTTTCAAAGACTTATCTCACGACAAGTTCCACAGAGGTAAATCCAGTAATTTACTGAGCAATGTTTTGGGTTTTTTTTTTTTTGAAAAACAAACTTTGTTTATATATATATATATATATATATATATATATATATATATATATATATATATATATACCCTTGGGAAAGGTACGAATCCTCTTCCTCTCCCTCCCAGCTATGGGTAAAATAGCAGGACAGACTGGGTTCTATAGCCTTGGATGGCAACTGGTCTAGGAGAAGGACAACTCTGAATTCAAAACCTGCGGAGGGTCGTTTGGGAACCTTATGGCATTCGGTGCACCAGGTCTCTGTATTCGGCCCTTCAAAATGTGTGGATGGTCCTGCACGAGGCCTTCACCACTATCATCAAATCTCATGTGCCGGTGTCAGGCTGTCAGTTTCCTGGAAACTGATCTGCTTGACCCTCATACGTCGAATCTCGATGGGAGAGTCGATTATATATACACACACACACCAAATAAAATTAAATGTTCATTCATCTTGACCCTATTCTGAGCTTCATGGAGATTACATCCATTCATCATCATAAATTTCCAGAAATATCCTGGCTGACCATTTTTTTTTTTTTTTTTTTAAAAACAATCTTTGTTTTTACACACACAATTATTTATATAGAGTAGTAAAATGCAAAAAGACGAGATATAATAAAAGGAGAATATAATTGATACAAATCAAAATAAATTTGTTTAAATATAAAAATTCAGGAAGGTTTTTTTTTCTGTCTTTTACCCAAGTCTTATCCTTTTTTATTAATTCATACAAACAAAAGGACATACATGAGATAGAATATTAATCTGTGGGTTGAACTCTAATACATGAATCAAAATAAAACATTAATAACTCGCAGATTCAAGTTCAATACTATTAAAAGGAAATCAATGCATAAATCTAAGGACAAAAATAAAATCACTTCAAAGATACTAAATATTATAAATGGTTTTCTACATTTGAGCAAAACAGATGAGTACACTTTTTGCACATACCAACACTGCAACATATCTGGGTCTCTCCAGATGAGGACTGCAAATTCTCAAGAAGCTTATCAGATAAAAAGAAAGGAGTCAATGGAGGAGATACCACCCTAGGAATGACTGGGCAGAGGGGCAGTGGGATATTGATTGATTGTTTTTTTGGTTTTTTTGTTTGTATAATTGATCAACTCTCAGAAGGTTATTTAAAGCCAAAATATTTTAAATTTAAGAATAACTTTTTTTTTTTTGAGATAATTTTTCCAGACAAATCCTACTGTTTAACCCATACCTGGGGGGAGAAGAGGTAGATTCATATCTTTCCCAAAAAAAAAAAAAAAAAAAAAAAAAAAAATTTGAATGTAACAAAATTGACTGGAATTTGAACTCGGTTCTCCAATTTCTCATTCCAAGTCATTACTTATTTCAATATCTGCAAGAGTGTTAGGTGGGGGTAACAATTAGGGAGATGCTGGTTGTTGACCATGCAACGTGAAGGTAATTGTGAATTACAACTTCAACATTAATTTTTAGCTCACCTTCAAATCAAAACAGAATACTTAGGAAAACTAGGGTGTGTGAACAGGAGAGGGAGCAAGATAGATATAAGTAGGTTAGTACTTGACAGAAGAATCACAACTAGGGGTAACTGTACTGAACAGTGAGGATCTAACAAAAGTTCATAAGTAAATCCAACATTATGTAGTTTATTACTATCATCATCACTAAACAAAAAAACATCAGTGAAAATTTGTTAGTAGTATATTTAACTTTTCTGATTCCTGTCACATTATTATGATTATTATAAAAGACAAAATAGGGGAGAAAGATCCAGGTTTCCATTTTCCAACAAATGTGTAGGCATAAAAAAAAAAAAAAAAAAAAAAAAAAAAAAAAAAAACCTTTATTTTACACGTTGACTGAATCGTGATTAGCTATTGTTGTAACGTTGCCTTACTTAAAGACAAAATTAAATTCCTTGTTTCAGGCAATCTGAGTGAGGATTCCAATGTTAAATATTAACTATTTTTTGTTTTTGGACTTAAGATAGAAATAGTGTTTAACAATAACTAAATAAAAGAATTTTAAAAAAGAAAAAAGTGCTATTCACATTGACAAAGTTTAATAAGTAACACAGTAAATCCATATTTCCCCCACCTGGTCGTCTAGTAAATGAAAAAAAAAAAAAAAAGAACAATCAAGAAAGAACTAAGACAGTCATGTTTCGGTTCTGCTAAAAAAGAAATATATGGGACTAAAATCCAGTATGGGTTACAGATAAATATTTTTTAGCATACTAACAGTAGTAAAGAATAAAGGCATAGGACAAGACACTTAAGACAGACATTATACACATACCAACATACTCACACACATCCCCAATCCAAGTTTTTGTGGGGCTACCTACACTATTTAAAACAACATATTCACATTTAAGGACATTTCACATCCATAATGAATATGCCATTTTTTAAATGTATTTTTTTTTTTTTTCTTTTTCCTCCTATCTTACATATCCAAAATCAAATGTTGGTTTGTTGGAGGAATTTGTTTAACAGCTGGGTTCATTTTCTTTTGCATTGAAATATAGAAGATATGACATTGTTGTCATTTCAGAAATTATTACAAAGATAAGGAGAATGTTCTCAACCTTTATAGTATGAGCTTATTTTTATACAAGTCAAAAATTAGATATATGGATTTAGCACATCATTCAGACTACACCAAGTTTGGCATAAGGCCCAAATTATAAAACATTAAGTACTGAATTCACTATCAATGGCTTGCAAAATCAGTATGCTTACCATCAATGCCCTCCAGAGGGTTCTGTCATATTATACTAAAAGTACACAAATATACACATGACGAGCTGATGATGTGGTCACTAGAAGAGAATTTCAATAGTGATGCACCATCATGACTGTAGTGGTGATGATGATGATAGCAGCATGGAAAGGACTTAGGGATGTTAAGTAATACATGCCAGTCTTTTTAAACTTGGATGTCACCCTGCTCTTCTCCACACATCCTTCCTCCTTGCCATTGCAGTCTCTTCCCTCACCCACTTCTTGGCTACATCATCTGATGGTGGTGCTGACAACTACTAAGAAATCACATCAGTTGAAGTAGTAGTAGTAGTTGTGATACACACGCAATTATATGTCTCCCTTTCTTCAGACTTTTTTTAAGTCTTTGGCTAGAGTAGAGATGGAATCGTTATTTCTCTTTAATTCTGATTTCGAAAGAAAGTAGTAAATATTTTTTTTAAATGGTAAATAACTGGTCAATGAATGAAACTACTAACTAAATAAATGAATAAAGTAAAAAAAAAAAAGATTTTTGAATTATCGAAGTTTAGGAAGAACTGCCCAGAAGTGGTCTATTACTGTCTTGTTCTTTCTCTCTCAATACAAACACCTGTGTAATATGTGAATGAAATGCTCTCATCTATACGACATTGAAGATTCTTCTTACTTTTTATTTCCCAAATAATCAAAGACTCAAAGAGCGTGTTTTGGGGGTTGGTTTGTTGTTTTTTGTTTTTTTAGTAGGTGGTAGGGTAGTTAATGTCTTTAGAAAATTACTTTTAGTTTTTAGGACTTCTCAATTTAAAAAGAAATAAAAATAAACTAAACATTTTTTAATCAAAAGAATTTATTATTATTCCGCAAACTAAACACAAAGAAAGTTTCAGATGTCTTTCTTCTTCTTACATACACTCAGTAACAAAGAAAAAAAAAAAAAAAAGGAAGGTTTTCGAAGCATAATAGCAAATGTTCGGAATATATTTCAGATAAAACCGGACAAACGATTCCAGGGATTTTTTTTTTTTTTTAATTTGGGATAGTTCTAGGCAAATATATAGTTTCCTTGGAGGATTTTTTCTCAGGGAAAGAAAAAATATACATGTCGATGACCGAGAGTGTTACACGCTGATCATTATTGTAATTTCGTTGACTCAAAGATAACAAGAATTTTTTAAATAAAATTTTGGACGTGATAGGAAGGACTAAAAATTTTGAAAAAATATTCAGAAAATACTTTGGCCTTTCTTTTTAATAATAACAAACATTTAGACGATGAAAAAACCCTTTAATCAATTTTGGGGCCTTTGTTCATCAGGGTATGCTTTTAGTGAAGTATTGAACATACCAACATTACTGTGTATTGTAAGAATATGTCCAAGTTTCTAGTAAATTCATTTTTCATAATGATAGAAGACAAAATTGTTTTTTTTTTTTAATCTAAGAATCACAAAAAGGAGAAAAAACATAACATAACGATACAGAATTTTTTTTTTAATTCATTTTTTTTATAAATAACTTTTATAATAGTAATTTATAAGTAACTTTTTAAAAACAAGAAGAATTTTTCCACGGATCCGAAAATAAGGAATTTCTTCGAGAAAAGAATTTTCGGAGAGATTTTTTCTTAATCATTTTTACGCTTATGTCGAAAACGTGACTTTTTTTTCGTTCACTGTTGTGATGTTGGAGAAAAGACAATATTGAATAGATTATTAATATTTTAGAACATAATTTCTTTTTTAAAAAAAAAAAAAAGACTATCGTTTGCGGGTGTTTAATCATTAATATAAATAGAAAATTAGTAAAAGATTTATTAGAAAAAAATCTAAAGAAAAGCAAACTTAATCAACATTTTTCATTGTAAAAGACAAGGAAGCATAACTACCAACGGATAATGATTATTTTAAAAATAAAATTATTTCTTCGTAAATAAAAAAAAAATAATGCTACATTTATATTCACTTTTGATTGACTTATTTATTTTTAGTTAGTTTATTTATTATACGATTAGTTAAAAAAAATTAATAATTCTACTAACGGGATTTCTATTTTGGTCTGTTAGTTTTGTTTTGAGCAAAGACAGAAGAAAACAAATCACTTCAGAGATATTCTAAGAGAATATAGAACTAAGTTTCTATTATCTAAAACCTTAATCTTTTTTTAATCTTTAATCTCTATATAATTTATAAGGAATTAACCAAATTCCGGTAAACAGAGAAAAAAAAATTAGAACCAAAGCGAAATCAGATTACTACACATCACAAAAAAAGTATGTACTATTAAATATTTTAATACTTAATTTGCGATTATGTATTTATTGTGGGATAAGGTATATAAATAGTAATTCTTTTTTTTTTATCTCTTAAAATTAGTAAATGATTCTTGGGTAGTAGTTGCTTACAAACGTAACCGGATCAACATTATTAATCTATGTTCTATTTATCTCTACTCTAAAAGTATTTAAAATGCTATATTTCGGTAATTAAGTATTTTTCTGAGATCAAACAGTATTTAGTCGATTATTGCTAAGTGTTTTTTGCTTTCAGTTTTAATTAAATAACAATGAATATAACCGGCTTTTTTGATCCGACGACCACGACAAACAAAATTGCTGTCGTCGTCCGCGGTTAAATTTTTTCTCCCCGTAAAAAAAAAAAAATTATTTTTAACAGAAAAAAAAAAAAAAAAACAAGATTAAATATGCATCAACACCTTTTTTCTTTTAAAAAACATTTTCTTTTCTTTTTTAAACTTGGCAGACAAGACACAGACATGATTTTCTTTTTCTTTTCTTACTTTTTACTAGAGTAAAAAAAAAAAGAAAAAAAAAAGGAAAACATACACCCACCATCAACAAAAACAGCACACGTCTCGCTTCACTAACTCCGCATGGACAATGACCCGACTTACCTTTCTCGTTGAAACTTAAACTCCGTACTGTGATATCCGAAAAGAAGAGTGAGCAAAAGGTAGTAATTATTAAAAAAAAAAAAAAAAAAAAAACCAGTTTCGCTCCAGATAAGCCCCCAAAAAACTCTCTTAAGCAACAACACTCCACAGTGAAGATTTGTATGGAAACATCATGGCGGATACCTTCCACCATGCGAACCTACAATACGGTTGTACAAAATAAAAGCCGACAATAAAATGACAATAAATTTATATTTAGAGTCACGAGTACGCAATTTTAACGCTTAAATTATCGTTTTTTACTCCAGAAAAGTTTTTATCGGCGATTCAGTAATCTTCGAAAATGATGATAATCCGGTGCTATTTCGTGTTACCGGAGGGAGGTGACATTCTACAAGGAACAGCCAGACATTTCTCATAAACAAAAGTTTCAAGTCTTGAATTTTTCTCCATCAGAAAAAAAAAAATTAACTTCATCTTGGAGAAACAAAAATAATTTATTAATCTTTTTCCAATTGTAAAAATGCAAATGATTTAAAAACAAAAAGAAAATGATAAACAGATTTTCGAAACTGGTTTTTACTATTAAAGTTTTTTTGTTTTTTTTTCCATTGCAAACTAAAAATTCCATGAAATAAAGACAGCCAACATCATGGTTGTTTTAATGATCTGCAAGAACTTTTCGGAAAATAAATTATGAAAAGTGATATTTTTGTTTCCTTTACTCTTTCGGTTTCAGAAAAAAAGAACTAAAAAGAAAACTTTGCTGACTTTTCAGAAATAAAAGAAAAAATTCCATTATGAAATTATTCAAATGTTCATTAAAAAGAAAACATAAACAAAATTTTTTATGTCCAAAAAAGAATTTCTTTTCACAAATTTTTAAAGATTTATATATGCATATGAAGATGCCATCTGTTATACATAGGTGTATATTTATATATATATATATATATATATATATATATATATATATATATATATGTGTGTGTGTGTGTGTGTGTGTGTGTGTGTGTGAAATATATAGAAAATAGGAAGGAACTGGTTAGGTAAATAATCCAAAAAATCCCTTAGTATTTTAGTTATTATTTTTTTTTAAATAGTGCTTTCGATACAAAAGTAGAGCATAAATATAATTATTTATTTAAAAATATGATTCCAAATCGCGACATAAGAAGTCCCATGTTTCAAAAACAAGAGCGAAAACTTCAATATAATTATTTAAATTAAATTGAGTTAAAATAAACTCTGTTCCATCTCAAAAAAATTTTTTTGGAATTTTTTATATATAAGAATTAAATATATATATATATATAAACATATATATATATATAATATTCCATAACATGAATAAAATTAATTGATTTAAAATATGTTTTTTTTTCACCTGAAGACAGTTCTAGCCAGACCAGAAAACACGTTCAAAACAAAGTATAATATTTTTTCTCAAAAATCATGAATTAATTATGATTTTTCTCTCATTGGAACCTTTAAAATATTTCTTTATATATATATATATATTATAATAAAAATTGATTTAAAATATGTTTTTTTATACAAAAAACATTCAAACATGAATTAGGATGAAATGGAACTAATGTCTTTAATTTAATTACAAAATTAAATTTGAAGTATTCAGCTCCCATTTTTGAAACATGGTTAGAACTGTGTAACAAAAAAAAACATATTTTAAATCAATTAATTTATAATATTAATGCTCTGTAAATTTACATTGAGCACTATTTTGTACAAATAAAAATATCTATAAGAACACCAGATTATATATCTTACTGTTCTTTCTTTTTTATTTATATATATATATATATATATATATATATATATATATATATATATTATATATACATATACACACACACACACATATATATATATACATAGGTTTATATATTACACACACATATATATATATATATATATATATATTATATATATTACACATGTATATATTATGCACATATATATTATATATTACACACATATTATGCACATAAATTATAATGTAGAAGCTGCTTGAGAAGTCAAATGCACATGAAGTCACCTTAACCAATGAAAAAGCAAACAACACAAAATAAAAGTACCAGAAATTTTTTCCCTATCTCATTCTCTGCTGAAGCTTTAATAAAAGCTAAACATGTTAAATTTATAAACATTTCCTATTTGTACTTTATCCTATCATATATATGTTTGTAAATATGTGTGTGTGTGTGTGTGACATTTACTTATATATATATATATATATATATATATATATATATATATATATATATATATATATATATATATATATATATATATTATATGAACAATGTACAATGCCAACATAGGTTTTCTTGTTGGTTGAAATAGCTATTTGAATGAGGTAAATTTGGATTTCTATTCTATGTAATTTAAATGCTCTGTTATAATAAATACACTGAGCTCTTTTTGTGGATCAGTTTTAATATTTTATATTATTAGGATTCACTTGGATTATATGCCAATGGATTATTGCATATATATATATATATATATATATATATATATATATATATATATGAGCATTATTTATTAATATATATATATATATATATATATATATATATATATATATATATAATTGTTGTACTTATATATATATAATATATGTTATACTTATATATAATTGTTGTACTTGTTTTTGCTTTTTTTACTATATACATATATATATATATATATATATATATATATATATAAATTTTCTTAATAACTTTCCAATGTCCAATGACTGACCACTGCTAATCATTTCATGCATTTGCACAGATCATCAGGTAGTCGGTAACTGTTTTTTGTAAAATGGACATTTTATACCCACTCAGTTAACTTAAGATGTTACAACAAGATTAGCAGATGTGTAGATAATATGCACACACCATCTAAATTCACTCTCTTAGGAGTTGCTCACTTTCCACATTACTCATATGTGTGTGTGTGTGTGTGTGTGTGTGTGTGTGTGTGTGTGTGTGTGTGTGTGTGTGTGTGTGAGGATAAAGCACACATTTATTAGCTGAAATTTCCTCTCTAAGATTCAATTGATGCAAACACTACCACCGATTTAAGGGCTATCATAAAGAAAGAAGATTGTGTTTAAAAAATATTTGTTATATAAAATGCTTTATTTTCTCATGAAACGGTATAAATAGATACATAGATAGGATCAGACTGAGATAGATAGATAGATAGATAGATAGATAGATGTATTTACTAAATTTAGTAGTTCAGACTAGCACCAAGATGCATTAGTATAGCATAGTAAATATTTATATCAATAAATCTCTTTCTTTTTTTCTTTTTTGTATATGTTATGGGTCCACCCCTTTTTCATACAAGTGGACTCGACCAGTGTGTACTTGTGCTGCTGCAGCGAAGGCACCACCCTCTATACAAAAGCCATGGCCTAAATTCGACAGACCATGGTCCAGAATCCACATGGATTATGCAGATGGTTACTACTATTTAATAACAGTAGATACAATAATTAACAGATTAGGAAATCTGATGTACACAGTACAAGGCAAGACGTTTTCACATAGAAGATATATTGACCAATTACAAAAAAGATGGGTTGAGGAGCCAAGCTCGTCACCCGCAGAAAACGACGGTTCTATGGATGCAATCTTCGAAGCGTTTGAGATCCAAAGACCACAGGGAGACACAGAAATGAGAAGGTCAAACAGGAAGAGAAAATTTAACGGACCTCTGATTATCAACCATAAGAGAAAAAAATACTAACTGCCCCCAAAAGGGATCTAAGGAGGGGGGGTGTTATGGGGTCCACCCCTTTTTCATACAAGTGGACTCAACCAGTGTGTACTTGTACTACTGCCAGTGAATATCCGGGAGTCGGAAGTGATACAGTGAGAGTGTGAGGTAACCACTTTGTAGGAGTCACAGTTGCGAGCACGTAGACTCAGAAGGAAGTCCTACTTCGATACTGAATTTCCCAGACTGTATATATATTATTATTGCTACTAACCACATTTCTGGATCTACTAACCGTATTACCAATTGTATTATTATGTCAATACATTTATTTGCTATATTTCATTCCTGCGTTTGTCATTCATTTTGAGACCGGATTTCATCCCCAAATCCACAACAGTATATATATGTTAGGGTTAAGATTTTTTATAAAATAATTGATTTCACATATCATAATTTAATGAAGTTTTGCTAAAAAATAATGAAGAAGAGTTTAATTCAGTTTATTTTTTAAAAATGTCTCCCTGTACCAACACAAAATTTCTAAAATCATATATAAGTATAGTCATACTATGACTTTCTGGAGACTTCTAGAACTTTATACGACCTTCTAGAACTTGTTTTTGTTTATTTATAAGTTTGTATGTTATGCTATAGCTATAAATTGTTAAATGCGTTAAAAAATACGTAAGTACTATTCAATTACATGAACTGCAAATTGAAAAATAGAGCTTTTGAAATATTTTACCATTATTGCATATATGGTAAAATTGAATTTTCAGTTTGGGGTGACCTTTTTCAAGAACTAAAAGAAATTAATGCCTTTATCATTACTTTTGAACAAAAGTTCATTGATTTATGACACTGGAACATAAGGTTACAAAAAAGTCATAACCCTAATATATATATATATATATATATATATATATATAATAATGAGTACAGAATCCTTAAAAATACATTCATGAATTTTTTACATTCATCTCTTCAGACCAGCATTTTGTTAATAAATGGAGTCCATTTATCCAGACAAAAGGAAAAGAGAGGAAAAAAAAAAAAAAGTTTTCAATATTAAAAGAGGAAAAGAAGTTTCAATATAAGGTTTTAAAAAAAATTATCAATTGATATTATTTATATATATATATAGCATGATTAGAAAACATTTCATTTGTATATTGATTACACTAATGGTACTCTTTCATGCAAACTAGTTTTGCATTTGTTGGTTCAGAGTTAGATATATTCTTGTATAAATAAAAAATATCTTAATCCCATAATAAATAGTGCTCATACATTGTATAATAATTGTGAAAGGAAATTTTAAATATTTGAAGTTCTCAGTATCAAACCAAAAAGACTTAAAATCTAAGATCCATCATCCTTTATAAAAAGTTTAAAACATGTAATTTAATAATTACCAACAACACTGAACGTCAAAAGTCCCCACTATATAAAAATAATGTTGTCATTGAATTCTCATGCCCTCTGGAAGATTGCATGTCTAAAACTAATAATCAAAAAACAGCATTAAATACTTACATCAGACATACATGCATCATACTCTCTTGAAGATTTACCTGTCACCTGCCAAAACTCAGTGCAGTCTATGCACACATTGGCCAACACATTATAAACAAACAAAATATAATTAGCAACTGATAAAACAACACGATTACCTCCCCTGTTTTGTGATTTGTATAAATAACTCACACCATCTTAGCCAAAATGGCAAGACTCTTTAGTTATGTTCAATAAAGCCACATTAAGACAAATTAAACTCTAATTTTTCATTACAGCAACATAAGACAAAAATCAGTGGATAACACCAAAATACGCTACAGCACACAATGCGAGGAAAGACACAAAACTCGAGAAGCTCTTATTACACAAAATAAACAGCTCATGTTAAATAAAATATCATTCACCACAGGTGATGTTATCTTGAAATGCATATGATATAATTAATGTGCACATATATTAGGTTAGTATTAAAAAAATAAAATTAAATAAATAAATAGAATAAAATAAAATAAATAAATAAATAAAATAAAATAAAATATATAAATTGCATTCTTTTGTGCAGTCTCATTCCCAAAAGCTGTTACATATGACATCATGATAGACCATTTTGAATTTACATTTTCGCAAAGAATACCACGATGACAAAGGAATTATAACTACCATACAGACACCACATCAATTCTTGATAATGATTGCAATAGTCCAATGTACTTGAACAAAAATTACAAAATATGAACTTCGGACAGTTTATCCACAACTATGAGCTCTATACTCAACCCCTTATCTGAAAATTGGAAAAATATAATCAAAAATTAAACAGACAGACCATGTCACTTCTTTTTAACAAACTTGTTTGGATGAATACTTACTGTTTAAATATATATATATATATATATATATATATATATATATATATATATATATATATATAATAATGGACTCTTCCGTTGGTTTCCATGTATCTGACAGCTTAACCAATTGATTCAGTTAAGAATTTTGTGTGATAATCTTAAGTGGCACTTAAGACCCGCTAGTGATTTGCAAAGGAGGCCACATATGGAACAAGAGTAGGGATTATGGGATGAGATCACTGTTAGATTGACTGGCCTTTTAGATCTTGCTCTAGCTTCTTGAAGATGATTCAAACTAGCAGGTTAAAAACTGCCGAATCCACTAAAACATATTGATCTTCACTCTGCTCCAAGGCTAAGTGCTCAAGGGTATTATGAGGTATATTGACAACAGACAAGTTGCTCTTTAGTTTATCTTTACATCTGAGCCATGGGCATACTACATTCCAGTAGCCTTGATCTAACTGGCTGTATATTAGGATCTTGGGTATCCTATCATCAGACATTCTCAAGACATGACCAGTCCATTGCAACTGACACTGTATGAAAAAAAATCTCGATTCCTCCAATATTATACCTGTTGAACAGGTCTACATTGGATGTCTTGTCTTGAAGGCTAACTTCCCAGATGGCATGCAGACAGGTCTTATGGAATACATTCAGCTGACATATATGGTACCAGTATGGAGTCCACGAAAAAAGGATGGCAAGGACAATAGCTCTGTATAACCCAAATTTTCGTATCCAGTCAGATAACCAACTCATCCCACAATAAAGTAGGATAAAGTTGGTGCACTACTTCAGTTTTCTTTATGCTAAGTCTAAGACCAAATGCTTTACATGCAGCAGAGAAACAATTTAGTAGATGTTGGGCCTCCTCAAATGATGTCACAACAAGAGCAGCATCAGCAGCAAACAACAAATCACGGATAATTTGTGTACAAAGGTGGGTTTTTGAAGCGCTGATGATTGAAGAGTCCACCAGTTGTTCAAAACTGAAACTTGACATCACTTTCTGTGTCTGCGAATGCATATTTCAGCATCACCAAGAAGAAAAGTGCAAAAAGGACAGTGGCCATGACACATGCTTGCTTGGTGCCGTTCATGACATCAAAGGATTCAGATATCATACCATCAGACATCATATTAGTTTTCATGTGTTCCAATAACTTGGATCGATTTTAATGTGAATTAAGTTTAAGCATCTGATGATTTTTTTCTTTTTCTTTCAGATTTAGTGGACATTTGGGCAATATTAATTTTCACACATAATTGCCATGACTTAAATAACATGATCCAATAGAGAAATAAATAAATTTTCACCAATAAAACTGATTTATTTACTGCTGACTTTGATCTATCTTATTTATAATATATAAATTATATATATTATATAATTATATATAATCCATCTTAATGAAACACCCTTTATATATATATATATATATATATATATATATATATATATATATATATATAAAAAAGGGTGTTTATATATATATATATGGTGGACATTCCTGTTGTATTCAACGTAGGATGGTCAAGCACCTCAGTTCCTAGGAACCGACAGCCAAACACCACTACATATGATTCTATTATAGTGGTGAAGGCTTTGTGCAGGACCATCCACACTTTTTGAAGGGCTGAATACAGAGACCTGGTGCACTATGTGCCACAAGGTCCTCAAATGACCCTCTGCAGGTTTTGAATTCAGAGTTGTCCTTCTCCTAGACCAGTTGCTATCCAAGACTATAAAACCCAGTCTGTCCTGCTATTTACCCATAGGTAGAGGGAGAAGAAGAGGATTCATACCTTTCCCAAGGGTATTAGCATGAATGTAATGAATTCGACTGGAATTCAAACTCGACTCTCTGATTCTTCAAACTGAGCCACTATCCACTACTCCACCGTGCCTCCTATATATAATCAATGTATATCATCAATATATATATATAATCAATGTATGTGTTGAATTCATTTATTTTGAAAATGGGAAGACATTCAACTGAATGTCATTAGAATTGATAACTCCATTTTTTTTACATGTTCTACTCAATGCAGCAAATCAAAATTTACACACCTTGTAGAATGCTTACTAGATAAAATTAGAACTTACTAAAGTATATTTGTAAGCCTGTTTAAACAACATTTTTAAGAAACACAAATTTCACTGTCAAATTTCAGTTCGCTCACATAATACAAATAGGGAATCAAAAGCCAATAGCAGAAGCTATCACTCTCCAGACAAGCCAAAGAAAAGAATACATGAAAAGAATTTCTGTCACTGACAGGTACATTTGTCATGAAAATTATTCAGCACTTTGACACATGTCACTTATGTCATAAATTAACTGAAGCCACCAGAAATATCTCTCTAACTGATGAAAATTTTATCTCTCTCATATATATATATATATATATATATATATATAATGCAGAGAATTTTCTCTAACATATATATATATATATATATATATATATATATATATGAATTGATAGATTTTATTAATTCAAACATTATTTTTAGTGGATACCTATTTTTGAGTAGAAGTTCCATCTATTTTAAACAGTAATTATTTCATCCACCCACCTGTGCACTTGAGAAAACTTAAAGAAACTGTGCCCCTGGCAGGATTCAAATCTGTGTCCCTCTTTAAAGGAGGAACAACCATCTGATCTGGCATGCTTTTCCTGCTCAGATATGAAGAACATCATAATAAAGCAAGTTTCTATTTTGCCTTTAAAGCACACTGACTCGTTCAGATTTTCTCAAAACAAATATCAGCTCAGTTTCACAACTTTTTGGTTGCTTTCTTAGCCATGTGAAATGTGGCAAATGCAGGTCAGTACAGACACAAAAGCGGCCCTGAATTGGATGTGGATATGTCTGTCAATACCATTTACATCCAGGTTTTCCTCGTTGGCAGTGGGACAACTTGCCATGTCTAGATACAGGCCTGTCTGCAACTGGTCAAGATTCAAGTCTTTGTAAGATGCTGTCGAACAATCACGTGGTCAAGATAAACACTCAGATGTGGAGCAAGCTGAGTGAATACTAATTCAACATTGAGAGAGAGAGCTATTTATGGTGCAATGGCGCATCTCATTATGCTAAAGTGGGATAGTCCATTGCTTGGGCTGTGACTGGCTGCTGGTACCTGAGTGGAGGTATTTCTATATAAATACCAGCTTGATTCCTCAGTTAGTTTGCAGGGTTTGTATTAAGTTACAACCTGCTTTATTTTTGTCTGCCAGCTGGATGCTAGCTGGGACTCTTACGCCGGTAAGTGTTGTTTATTCTATTGTTATTCTACAGATGCCTTATGCTAATAAAAGCAATGGAACCTAGCCTGCGAGTGCCAGGTCATGACTGTAGGGTGGATGAGAAAAGGTTTTCCAGCTATATGACTTGGGGGCTTATGTTGATTAGTTGCAATGGTTTGATGTTCCACCATTGTAATACACAACCTAATTCAAAATGCTTACATCAGAAAAGATTAAAGATGCCAGCTCAGAAAAATTATGCATCACAAAAAATCTTTCCATTTTGTCATATTTTTCTAAATATATATATATATATATATATATATATATATATATATATATATATATATATATATATATATAAAAGAAATACAATTTTAAGGTGTGCTATATTTATAGGATAAACTGCTTAATATCATAGATAGAGCATATATAAATATAAATATAAAATTGAACATTGTCAGTCAACACTCAGAGGAAACAGCCTGTTTCATCTGAGTGTTGACACAATTGTCAGGCATATTTATTTTACATATGCTATTTATGATATTGAGCCTTTTATCCCATAAATATAGCACACCTTAAAACTATATGCTTCATGCTAGGTAATCATCAGGCCACCGATTGCATCTAGCATGAAACAGCCTGTTGCCACTGAATGTTGACTCCAATGTTCACTTTTATATATATATATATATACATATATATGTGAAAAATATATAGAAAATAGGAAAGAACTCGTTAGGTAAATAATCCAAAGTTCTTTAGTATTTTTGTTATTATTTTTAAAAAATAGTGCCTGATACAAAAGTAGAGCATAAATATAATTATTTATTTAAAAATATGATTCCAACATGCTACATAAGAGTTCTCATGTTTCAAAACAAGAGCCGAAAACTTCAATATAATTATTTGAATTAAATTGAATTAAAGTACTAAGCTCTGTTCCATCTTAGGACAGTTTTTATATGCACAAAACCCTTTCAGAAAAAAATAAAATAAACAAATCTCCATAGACACTTAACCAGACTGGACGATGTCATCTTCCGCTTTAAATTTAGATACCCCAACCTTACCCTGACTTGACATCTGTGAATGTAACTGAGATATTGCTACAAATTATTAACACCTTACGCCCCTTTGCTTTAAACAATTGCTCTAGGCGTTACCATAGAAATTTTGATTTCAATAATGAATATACTTATAAAATGCATAAATTTCAGAAATAAGTTATTCCAAAAAAATTTGCTTGAAGATGGAACAGTACTTTAATTCAATTTAATTCAAATAATTATATGGAAGTTTTTGGCTCTTGTTTTGAAACATGAGAACTCTTATGTAGCATGTTGGAATCATATTTTTAAATAAATAATTATATATATATATATATATATATATATATATATGATAGACTCTCCCTAGATTGATTGATCTATATAGGAGGATCCAACAACTTCATTGAATTTTTATGTTTGTGTTGTATGTGAAAATTTCACTAGTGATTTGCACACAAGCCCACATATTATGCAGCAGCAAGGATCTCAGGACATAGCCAGAGGAACATTAGCTGATGCTTTTGCCATTGGCTTTCATCTCTTAGCTGGTCAATATAACTCATTTCAAAATTTCTGTTACAACTCTGGTACCAATATTTACAGTTATTTCTATCCAGGGCAGCTCACTCAAAGTTAGTATGAGGCACATTGACAGCGGAGAGGTTACGTTTTAGCTTTTCTTTATACCTGAGCCACGGTCGCCCAACAGTTCTTTGTTCACTGTCAAGCTTGCTATATATGAGGAACTTAGGTATTCTGCCGTCATCATTGTAACATGACCATCCCAGCGAGGTTCAAGATCTCAATTTCACCAATGTTGCATTTTGCAAGAAAATTTATATATATATATATATATATATATATGAAGAAAAATATACTGAAAAAACAAACAAAAATCCTAATATGTGATTATGCTGTTTTAATGTTTAATGTCAACGCTGGACGTTTCGGTCTAATAGACCATCTTCAGAACTTATTCATAAAACATAATTAACATAGACCATATACAATTCAACATGAAAAAGACGTTGACATTAAACATTAAAACAGCATAATCGCATATTAGGATTTTTGTTTGTTTTTTCAGTATATTTTTCTTCAAATGTCGGATCTATATCCATATATTTGCTTACATATATATATATCCAAAATTCGCTTGAAGATGAAATGGAACTAATGCTTTTAATTTATTTGCAAAAATAAAATTAGGGGTTTTTAGCTTCTATTTTTGAAACATGGTTGGAACTGTGTAGCGAAAATAACCATATTTTTAAATCAATTAATTTATAATATATATATATATATATATTTATGCTATAAAGACAACTTGAAATGTCTCAACTTTGATCTGAAAATGTGGGAAGTCCAAGCATCAAACTGAAAAGAGTGGCATGAGACATGTTTCATTAAGTTTAAGGATTTTGAAGACAGTAGACTGAAGCAGCATGATCAGCTTCATCAAGCTCTGAAGCAGAGTCCCCATCAAAATCCTGCTTTAACAAACTTCATTTATCAGTGTGGCTTTGTTACCCGCAGCAAGTCTGGACTATTATCGCAGTTAAGAAAGCACAAATGAAATATGTCTTACCCTGACCTGATTTTCTCCATAATGGCTCCTGCTAGCATGCATAGTAGTGAAATGAAGGGCACCATCCACTTCTGACCCTCATTTATCATTCACAATAGGAGAGTCCATCTTATATAAGAATAAAGACAAAAGGAAAATTTATCTTAGCCGATGTGTTTTGTCTTCTGATGGATTTTATCAAGGCAAATAGAACTAATGCTAAATATTTTTTTATAATATAATAAAATTATAATGTAATTCTTGAAAATGCTGCAATTGAATCTTAACAAAATATAAATCTGTGCTTCATATTTTTTCATATATCTCCTTTCCTTAAAGAAATACTCCTTTCCCAAACCAACATACATGACAATGAAAATTTTTAACAATTAAAATACAGTTAAATTCAAAATCTTCTGTTATTTAAATTTTATTACATAACTTAATTTCAAACTAAATATAAATAATAATTGCATAATAAAAAAGAATTCAACAGTAACAATAACTACATTTATTCACTTTTTATTTGTTAGACATTAAATTATGTCACTTAGCATCTCCCATAATTTACCTTGGCTTTCTGTTAGCCAGAAGTATATTTAGGAGCATTCTTAGATTTAAAAATTCTGAAATATTGACAACATTTTTACTCCTTGCTATAAATACTTCTTGTAAATATAAAGGCTTACATTTGCCTTGATAAAGCCCATCAGAGGATGAAATGCATTGGCTAAGATAAGGTTTCCTTTTGTCTTCATTCATATTGTTTTTTGCAGATATATTTTTAGTTATATCTGAATTTTTATGCACCAATATATAGGTTGGAATCTCCTGTCGCATTCGACGTAGGATGGTCAAGCACCTCAGTTCCTAGGAACTGACAATCCAGACACCAGCACATATGATTTGATTATAGTGGTGAAGTCTTTGTGCAGAACCAACCACACTTTTTGAAGGGCCGAATACAGAGACCTGGTGCACTATGTGCCACAAGGTCCCCAAACAACCCTCCGCAGGTTTTGAATTCAGAGTTGTCCTTCCCTAGACCAGTTGCTATCCAAGGCTATAGAACCCAGTCTGTCCAGCTATTTACCCATAGCTGCAGGGAGAAGAAGAGGATTAATACCTTTCCTAAGGGTATTAGCATATAAGTGAATGTAATAGATTTGACTGAAATTCAAACTCAGCTCTCCAATTCCTCAATCTAAGCCACTATCCGCTACTCCACCATGCCTCCTATTTAAATAGAAGGCATGGTGGATATATATATATATATATATATATATATATATATATATATATATATATATATATAAAAAAAAGGAAAACTTTTCTCTACCAATGTGTTTTGTCCTCTGGTGAACTTTATCAACGTAAATGTAAGGATTTTATTTTGCAACAGGTATTTATAAACAAAAGTAAAAAATATCATTAGGTTTTCAAAATTTTTAAATTTAAGAATACTAAAAAATATTCTTAAGACTAATTGTGAAAGTAAAGGTAAACTATGGAGGATGCTAAGTGATATAATTTAACTATGGAAGATGATAAGTTATGTAATCATATATATATATATATATATGTGTGTGTGTGTGTGTGTGTGTGCCCGTGTGTGTTTTGAAATAAATTAAAATTTTCAGGCACACTGGGATGTATATTAATATTTTTTTGTTTTATTATTTCATAGCCATGATCAGGAGAAAAAAAATCCCTGCTTGTTATTAGTAGTGAACTACAGTAGTGAATGACTGCCTCTGAACTTTATCTGTAGTTTTCATTTGTTTTTTTATCATTAATTTTGGTTAGTGCTTGTATTGATTAAATGGCCTCTTTCACGTTTTTAAAATAGAGGCTGGGAGATTCCTGAGTCTCGGAATTCCATCCTTGGTCATTTTGACAGTTTTATTGGTTGCTGGGAACTGGGTGTGTGCATTACGTATATGTTCTCTTTTATTTTTTTGGGAGTGTGTGTAATGTGTGCATGTGTATATATTTGTGTGAGTGTTTGTATATGTGTGAGAACTCAACACCTCTGCAAGCATGTCTATCTTGTATGGGTGAGAAATGTGGGCAAGGCTTAATTTATGGGATTATAGGGATTTTCCAAGCATAACTCAGATGTGGCACAAGACCGAACGTATGGTGCACCCAGTGAGGATCGAACTCACTACTCAGTCATAATTGTTCTAGCGAGACAAGCTTGCTAACCATTACACCACCTCGAGGTGCCCCAATTTATGGGATTATATATTAATTCCATCTGTATTGTTAAATTTGTTCCTAAATAATGTGAATAAACAGATAAATCATGACATTGTAGAAAAATTAAACAAAATGAATAAATGAAAAAGTAATAATGAATAATGATGAGCTCAACGATTGTAAAAATGCTTATACTTATTTACCCTAACTTCTGGACCAAAAAGAAAATGGACATACCCAAGAGACATAAGATGGCTTATATCACTGTTGCCTGAATTTAAATTTTCTGGAAAATTGAAAAGAAAGCATTTATTTTTCACAATAAATATTTATTTTTAACATAATCTCCTCCTTTCAGTAACATGAGTGGTAGATATTATTCAGGGAATATTTCATCTACAAACTCAACTAATAACTACATTTCAAAGTTTAAACTTATTGATTCCTTCCTATATGAATATACAATATTCATATGAGCATCAACTTTTCTTTTATACTTGCTTAATTGAATGTGACAGACAAGGAAAATCTTGTAAATTTTTTATTAAGTTCTTCTAATGTTATTACAGCTTTCTTTTTGGAAGGAGTAAGGGAAGGCAGAAACTGTTCCTAATTATTATTGTCCCAAATGCTTTTGGCCAGTTCATTAGCCATTTTTAAGGGGTTCCTTGTTAAAGTTTTTAATGTGTGTGTTATAAGGTGTATTGTGTAGTAGTAGTAATATTAGTCTGTACGAGAGGATGCAGCAATGACCTTATGTTTCTGTGTATTAGAAGATTCCCAACACATTACAACTATTGTTAAATAAAGTAATGCTTGGCTTGAATTTTTTTATATAAATGGCTTCTATAAATATTAGTTGGTGCCAACACTTAAATTCTCTAGAATGACGGGTGTTATCAACTAGTAAGCAGTTTTTTATGAGTGTCAAGATGTTTTTTTTATAGCATTGATATCACTTAAATGATTCGTTATTTTTTATGACAAGTGATGCAGTCTTGTAATGGGTAATTAAATTGATATATTACATTGGTTGTTTTTAGTTTAAATTTGATAGGTATATTGTTAGTAGTAATTACATATATACATATGTATATAAAAGTACAGAGTGAGTGTTGAGAATAATAAATAAATCAATGTAAAAGAACAAAAGAAATTCATCCCATGTAAAGCAGTAAAGCCACTAAGACACAAGGGGTTACTGGGTTTTAGAAAATTAGAAAACAGAAGCATTATTGAGGAGAGAGAACAATAGAAGAGTAAGCAGGAAGACAGTAGATAATGATTGACGTTGTATTTAAATTTTTGAAGATCAAATTTGAGCCAGAAGAGAGTTCCACAAGAATGAAATGCAAGAAAAGAAACTGTTAGCATAGAACTTATGGTTACATCTAGCCAATTTCGATGGGACCTTGTTGCTAATCTAGTGCTGTGCTTAAATTCATAAAATCTTGATGCCATAGCAAAGAGCTCATCTGAACAATTACCAATAAAGTATTTAAAGAAAAAGCACAGGGAAGCAACTTTACAGTACTTAGAAAGTGACTAAAGCCAAGATTCCAGGTTAGAATCAATAATATTGCTGATTCATCTTTGGATTTTATCAAGAATCTCCAAATATAAAGCACTGAACCATAAGTGGCAGCAATGTTTTTCAAGGCATGGAAAATGGTATATATATATATTTAAAAACTCATAATATTGTTCCTTACAACACAACACTACACAAAATTATCAGGCTTATGTAGGGATACTAAAGGCGATTATCTCCCTTTAGTGGAGATGAATGTGGATCACATGATGGCAGTTTAGTAACACCACTTCATAGAGTTACAAAGGCAGACAGTCAGTTTCCAGGGGTCAAATCGAGTAGCTGCCTCACCCACACTTCTGTCCAAGGCAAACCAGCTGCCACATGATGCAGCTTATGCGGCATTGTTTTCCTATGGAAATATTATCTTCCGAGATATAGAAATTACCTCTGACTCTCAGTCCTCAGTTTGGGAAAAACCCATAACTTGCCAGTTCCTTGTTTGAAGAGAATATGTCCTCACTAGTGACATGGCAGATCAATCTGACCCACTTGAATCTGAAACAACTGTATGCCTACTTTTGGCCCATCAAATATATATATCTGTGTATGTGTGTGTGTGTGTGTTGTGTATATATATATATATATATATATATATATATATATATATATATATATATATACACAAAAAATCCAAAGTGTTGGTTCAACAGAAAGTCTGCCAGAAGACAACTCAAAAAGAAAAGAAAAATTTACTAAGAACAGAAATCAAGAAAACCTATACAAGATTGGGAAAATAAACAAACTAAGAAAAAAGAAAAAACACAAAAAAGTAGATACATATCTAAGCAGTAACTAACAATGCTTTATTCATAGGTTTACTAAGACAGAGGAAAAATGCTTCACAATATCCCACCTCAAAAGAGACAAAGTTTTCTCCATTACATAAGTTTCATGCACACACTACAATAAGTTTCATAAATATGTTTGCATGTATTATTTTCTGATTGTCTATTTTATTCAGTTTGTCTTCTCAACAGATTTATTCTGAGGACTTTAACACATTCACAACATAGAAAACAAAAACACACTCTTAGTCAAAAAGTTACTAATATTCAAAAAGAGGCTTACACAGGAACATCATTTTAAAATTTTGGAATTTCAAGTAATGACACATTTTGCTTTTGTTTGTCATTACTTGTCTTCATAAAGTCAAATGGCAAAATGTATTGGCAAAGACTAAGTACTATTTTCCAATTATCTATTTTATTCAATTTGTCTTTATTCTGAGAACTTTAACACACATATATATATATATGTGATTATTTAATAATCATATATATATATATATATATATATATGTACATATATATTAAAACATGTTTCATTAAATAATATAGACAAGTGTTGTCTATTTGTTTTATGTAAATATTTTCATATCGTCTGATAAGCTTAATAACATTATCATTAAACAAAGAAAGAAAATCACAATATTGATACATATTTTTTAATCCTATCTAAGCTTTTGGCTTACATAAGCCATTATCAAAGATGACAATTACATTACAATATATTGAGCAATACACGGACAAATCAGTGATGATAGTCTGTTTCTGTTTACATGGAAGATTTCCAAGCAATGACAAACTCGTGCATATAAGACACTGGAAACGAAAATCACACCACAGCTCATAACATCACACATGACCACATGAGAGTGAATTCAAGAAGTATTAAGTATGGGAAGCCGTTGGTATAAACCATTGGCTTCTGTTACCAATTATAGGCATTTAAGAATACACACATATATATATATATATATATATATATATATATATATATATATATATATATATACACACACACATATTATATATATATATGATTATTTAATAAAATTTTCCTAAATAATAGAAATAAGAAAAATACTAAAATTCATCACAATTTCTGTCTTAATAGTCAGAATATATTTTACCCTGAAATATGTTCAGAAGTATGAAGTGGTCTAATGGTTATCAACTGAAAAAGTGGTAATGGAGAACCATGTTCAATTTCCAGTCAAGGCTGCTTATATCACTTTTGTATTAATATCATTAGCAAACGAAGAATATATATTCTGTCCCATTGCCGATCATCTAGACCATGGTCTTGTTACTGGAATACCACAATGAAAGACAAAGACAAGAGTGAATGTATGATCCATAGGCAATCAACTTGCCCATAATTACCCACTCAATTACTAGTCAGGACTCATCAATCATGAGTAAAGTAAAAAAACTTAAGATATAAGTTTTAAACCGTTTATAATTGTTTCTTACTTTAGTTAGTTCTTTAACACCATTTACCAATTCTCAATTCTCTTGCACTATCAGGTTGTAATAACTGATGATTATCTGGATGATTTGCCTATCATCCAGTTCACACACCACTCTGGTCTTTTGAACAGGAGTAGAGGTTTATTCCTCATTTCCTGTTTAGGATTGGGTTTCCAGTTCCTTCTAAAGTCTTCTCATTCTTTTTCACTCCCAGTAATTCATTGCATCTTAGTGTCATCAACACCTTACTTGGGGTGAATTGATTAAAACAAAAAACTGAGGATACGGTATGTTAGTCAAAGTTTCCATGGATGACTACCTGTGAATCCTGGTAATTGAGATGGATATTTGTTAATATTTGAACTTGTTGATTTTTATACTGTTGCTCTTTTCAGAAAAAAATAATGTAAAGAGAAATGCCTAAATTTACCTGCAGAAAATTTGTGAGCTCTTATGCTTAAAAAAACTGTAGTACAGGAATAAGCAACCTCCACTTTGTAGGCTGAACCTGACCCCTGAAAGTAATTTTATCGGTCTGCGAGTAAATACTGGTATACAATCCTTTTCCAGCCTGTGAATGATTTTTCATCAATTTTAAGTGCTTTACCCATCAGCACTGATTGATCATACTCTTGGGCTGGTCATAATTTGATGTCACCCACTTATTAATTTTTAGAAAAAATTCCAAACTCTGTTCTTATTTTCACTCCCTGCCCCATGCTTATTTAAATAAATTCAAATAATCTCAGTTCGAGACTATATCCTCTCCAGATTTTTTCACCCACCCAATTTTGAAAAAATTTCCATCCACCTGTTTATTCCAAGCCCAACTTTCATTCAAGACACAAGAATACATGGTGTTTTGTTACATTGGCCCCAGGTTCCATTTTGTTCCAAATCAAAAATTGCTATATATATTGATTTGTTGAATATTTACATTAAAATTGGGTCATTTTTTAAAATCTTTGTTTATACTTAATGTGCTGCTCTTCTGTTTATTGCGTCCATAGTTTTTTTTTTTTATATTTGAAAGTTTCTTTGTGCCTTCTTTAATAGCTTCAAGAAAATGCCCTGATTGAAATAAATTGCAACTAAATTAAGTTCTTTGATTGCAAATTGGTATCTTTGATTAAGCACAAATGATTTTCTAGCAAGCATTATTGATTTAAAGCAAAATATCACGCAATGTATTTAAATGGATAATTCCCATGTTTCCAGATTTTTTATAGCATTTCTCTGAATCGCTCTTCACTCATTAATATGGGATCTGGTCTGCAGAGGCAAAAAGGTCGCTAACTCAAGATATAGTATAAGAACATAGCCAATTATAGGTAATCATAGTTTTTGTTGGGGTAAAATGATATATATATATATATATTTATAAATATAAATGACAATGTTTTTTGTTATTATTAGTTACATTCTTTAATTAAATTCATTTCGTTTTTTGCTTTGAGAAAGTCCACATTGGTCAAAACACATCAGCTACAGTTTTCCTATTATCATTTATATTTATAAATATTGTCTTTTCTACAGGTTAACTCTGAGAAATTTTCATATATATATATATATATATATATATATATATATTCTAGAAATATTTTTATGGTAATTGTTCTGATGAGTTTTCTTCTTTGTTCCCTAGACTTTACAAATTTAAGTGCAGTACTAAATTGGCAGCTAGGTCTCATCATTTTACAGTTGAAATGGCTAGATGTAACCATAAGTTCTCTGCTAAGAATTTCTTCTATTGCACTTCTCACTTGTGGAACTCTCTTCTGCCCTATTGTTTTCCACTCAATTTTGATCTTCATAAATTTAAATGCACTATCAATCATTATCTTCCGTCTTCTTAATTCCTGTTCTTAATAATGTTTTTCTTTTTCTCGTACTTTCACGTTGAGTAATCCTTTGCATCTTAGTGGCTTTATTGCCTTGTTTAGGGTGAAATGTTTAAAAAAAAAATTGAGAAATGAGTTGGTCTTTTTCTGGTTGATTACAAGAAACCATTTGCAAGGGAAACATGAAACTGACAAAGAAAAAATTCTCCTCTTATCTCAGATGATTTCAGAAGTGTGAGATGGCATAATAGTTGTGTATATTTCTGAGATGGGGTATGGTAATTATTTACACTATTTACATTGTTTAGGACTGTTGTCCTTATTTTTGATGTCATATTCATGGTGCTTTGTCCAATAACTAAAAGTGAGATATCTGGAAGAGGCATGGCACATGGAACTAGAACAATCTACACCAGTAGACAAAATAAAGGGTTCAGTTTAAAATTCCAATCACCATACAACAGCCTTAAATCTTGTGAACATGACAACAAAGATGAACACAACAATCAGAACAATGTAAATAGGCACAATGGCTATCAACATAAAAAATGAAAGTGGAGAAACAATATCAAGTACTAACCAAGTCATTTATATAGCATCTTTTTTTATTAATCATGAACTAGAACTCTTGGTTTACAGTGTGGTCTGAGTGGCCCATATGTGCTAATGAAAACATCTGTTTGCAAGGTTAGTTATATTTAAGCAATGAGAGTTTATTCAAGGATCTTGTTTTCCATTTTGGCTCTTCTCAATACTTCATCTATATTCCTTCAATCCTGTGCCATGTGATAAGCACCTGTTACTGAATTTAGGGAATTATTTTGATGGACTAGTTTTTAAAATACATGAAAACATGGGAGTTTTTCTTCCATTTCAAAAGACTTTTACAAAAATAATATTATAAGGTTTTTAAATCAGTTGAAGGAGGTTATTGAAAATTATGAAATGAATATTTGGAAAACTGATGAAGATTAGAGAATGTAAAAAAGTTCATCATAATATGTAAAATAATAAAATAATGACACAAAGCAGTTTTTGTTCAATGGATAAACATCCTAGTTGTATGAAATATGTCACAAACAACTTAAATACAAATTTTTCCAGATAAGATAGAGGAACACAAATATGGAATCACTCAATGTTAAGGTTAAAATTATGTAATCAAAGAGGAAAAAATTCCAGTCAGTAATTTATTGCACCTCCTCAGGCTTTACATTGGCCAGAATTCTTGGAAGCATTAATTGTTTTTTAAGTATCATGATTCAATAACTTTTGTCAGGTGCTGTGTGTGTGTATGTATATATATATATATATATATATATATATATATATATATATATAATAATAATTATTTTATATTTTAAAAATATGGTTCCATCACTACACAGGAATTACCATGTTTCAAAATGGAAACTAAAATTTTAAATTTAATTATAAAATTAAATTTAAAATCCATAGCGCTGTTCCATTCTCAAGCAATTTTTGGAATAACCTATTAAGAAATTTACTTAATTATAAGCAGAGACAATCTTAATATTTTAAGTTGCTATAGTGAAGGAAAAGTTCAATTATTTTGATAAGGGATGGTTGGGTTTTAATTTCCCTAGATAACTTATGTATCAAATATAAGTTACTTTTAAAATCAGGTTAAGTCAAGGTGGGGTAGGGGTGCCTGCTTACAAACAATGACATCCGTTTTTAATGTTTTGTCTGGGTTTTTCAGTGATATGTATATATATATATATATAATTGTTATGGTCCAAAGTTAGGACCATGGAAGAACAACACGGAACACAAGAGTAGAAATAACAAAGAATATATTACATGAAAAATAATACAAGAAGTGGAAGGTGTTAGTATGACTGTCAGACTGGTTTGAAGTGAACTACTATCAGCTCGACTTGATTCAATACCAATATTTAACAGTCCCCCCCACGAGGAATGTATGTGGCACAAGGCCGAGTTTAACGTGGATTTCTCCGAGCCCGCAGGTTCAGCCAAAAATATACCCTTTGATATATAGTGTGGGTGTGCATGCATGTGTGCATGCATGTGCATACCACTTAGGCACCTGCCTGCACATATGTGCATACATATAGAAGTTGTAGTTATTTCTCCTTTTCATTGTTTTTCTTGGCATTTTATACATTTTCTCTTTCTCCCTCTCTCTCTATCTCTCTGTCTCTGTCTCTCTCTCTGTATATATATATATATATATATATATATATATATAGAATGTATATATGGGCAACAACCTTTCTTTCAAACATGAAAATGAACATGCCCTAATGGGGGACACTTTACCCACATGCAACTACATCTGAAACGGTTAAATGTAGCTATCTCTTCTATTCCAACACCTTGCACTTTCCATCAATGGAACTCCCTTCCTCTTACTTGCTTCCCTGATAGCTATAATCTTCAAATATTCAAATGTAATGTTAATCGATATCTTCTGATGCTTTTATCTTGATCCCCATCCTTCTCTTTATCATTTATTAAAACCACCCTCTTTACTAGTGCTCACTCTCTGTAACCCCTTGCATGCTAGTGGCACTCCCACCTTGTTTGGGGTGATATGCTTAAATATATATATATATATATATATATATATATATATATATATTGTTGATACATGATACAGTCAATTGCTAATACCCCCTGAAGAGTGGACATAGTGATTCCTGGAGGCTCTGTCTACAAAACTCTGGAGTTGGGATGCTGAAGCTAACATCAATCAGCTAAGTGCCAAACTTTTTACTTGTATTCATTATATATATATATATATATATATATATATATGTATGTATTACACACACACACACACACACATATATATATATATATATATGTTGCAAAAGCAGGATATTAGGATGTTTTTGTTTGGCGAGAAATATGTCACCATTTTGTTGTGGATATCACCATTTTTGATATGACTGTATGTACGTTGTATAGTAAATATTCAAGTGCTCCTGGAACATTTATTCTGCTAACAATATTGACGGGTTCATGTGAGCCAAAAATAAGAAATATAAAATAATGAATATAAAACAAATAACAATGCATGTTATTAGCTGTTACGCCTCTCAAGAGAGCTGTCTGCAGTTGACTAGTTGACTACTGTACTTTGCCGTCAGTCGGACGTGCAACACTTTTGTATTCATTCTTTTTGTTTAATAATATGTTTTCACTAACTTGCTGAGTTTGAGTTTTCTTTTGGACCTATTCTGGGTCCACAACATTAACAAAAGCAATTACATGTGTACACTATTGTAACAAAAGGAAAAAAAAACATAAAAACTAGTTATAAGAGTGTGTTTGTGTGTGACAGATGTGTGTGTGAGAGTTCAGTTAAGAGAGGACCATAAAAATGAACATGCCCCAATAGGGGACACTTTACCCACATGCAACTACATCTGAAAGCAAGAGTTGAAAGAGGAAAAGAGAGGATATAATTGTCTTTTTATAGACTTAAAGAGCACCTTCTAATGAGCACTTTTGGCTGAGTGAAATGGGGTAACCCACATATATAATATGGTTATAGACAAATCCCAATGGAAGCATTGGTTACTGTTCAATCACCAAAGTTAAGCAGCATTAACTCTGGCAAGTACTTAGATGGAAGACTGCTTGGAAACACCCAGTATTGTAAGCATTGATGATCCCACCAGTGTTTTGTGATAAGTCTACTCAGTTCATGTGACACAGGTAGTCTCCCATCATTTTGATTAGTTCCTGTCATTGGATCAAACCTGCCTGATGCCAAGAGTTCACATAAGGTTTATAAGTAAAAGTTTAATTAACTATTTTGTAAAAAGAAAAAAAACAGGGATTTATCCACTAAATATAATGTTTATATTGTTACTAACTTCAACACTTTTGATGAGATTTTCTATGCTCTTGGTACATTTAACCCACAAACAATTTGGTGGACTCATGTAAGTCCAAAGGAAAAATAACACATAGATTTTTAACAAAAAAATATTAACAAATATATTGATAGGACATTTTACAAAAGATAAAATGAGAATTGAAATTAGATGTGAAGAGTGTTATGAATAATTAAGAGTGGTCTCCCCTTGTTTTGTTACTCTCCTCTTTGAGAGAGCTATTCCTGTTTACTGGGACTATAAAAGTACACTATGTGCAAACCTTGTATACTCAGTTCAATAAAACTTTCTTAAAATCTATACCTGTGTACTTATTGTCATTACAAAGAGTTCAAAGCAAACTTCAGTGTCTGTAGTTGAGTATTCACATTTTGGTGGGAGCAAAAATAATATGTTTTTTCACTATGAAAAGTCACCAAGAAAGATGAGTGATTCTTTCAAATCTTTTGCTATCTGTAAGTATCATCAGAGGCAGTAAGTCAAAATTTTGCTGTCTTTGATTATTACCAGGGGGCAGTAATCCAACAATATTAATAAGAAATAATGTCAGATCATAAAATCAATTAATTGCTTAAAACTTACTGTCTATCTATTGATCTATCCATTGATCTTTCTATATATATTTACAAAGGACATATTTAATCTATATAGCTATATCTATCTATTTACTGCTTAAAAAAAAAAAAGGCTCTATTCAAACATGGTGACTCACTAAATATAAGAAACAATTTGAAATCTATATAAATTTAAGATTTGGTAAAATGAACACATTAGAAAAGTTCAAATTATAATGAACACATTATTAGAACATATTCTGCTAATCAGTTTAAGAGAAAATAAAAAATAAATTTGCGGGAATTAAAGCCTATATATATTTTTCAACCAACAAAATCCTATCAGAAGGTTTATTTGATAAACAGTAATTACTAGGGCAAAAACTGTCAAAATAGTTGCAAACATAGTTGTAGACTTACCGTGAGTTATTTTTGGACCATTTAGAAAAATAACAAAAATAACTCCCTGCACCACTACTGCAAATTCAAGAAAAAGATTTTCAACAGCCAGTGTGAAATTATTTTCTAACGATTGAAAACCTTGTATTCAAAAAGTTCACACCTGTATGCGAAATTAGATTTTGGATCTCCCTTATGGATATAAAAATAGAAACAAACTAAAGATGAGCCAGCAGCCACCTACTAAAACTTTGTCCATGCACTGATAGAAACATTAGGCTGACCGTCATAAAATAAGTCTGTCCACACATTTCACACCTCACTAAGAACACTTAATTACTTGATAATACAAGCTACACTGCAAGGAAAACTGAATATTTTATTGTGATTGTGTTGTGGATGTGTGTGATGTATGTTGGAGAGGAATAGAAGGTTTGAATTATTAGAAGGCTTAAAATTGTGTGTGTTCAATAATCTTCCATCCACAACAATTAATACAAGATAGAGAATAATGATTCATAAACATCTTGTTTCAAAACGTAACAACTGAATTTATTAATATTTGATATACATGCATGAATACTGAGTGAAAAGGTTAGACAGAGTTGTGTCTTTTAGATTAGGTAATATTTGTACCTAAGTTCATAAAGTGAAAGTAATTATTAAACTGTAGTTTAGAAAAATAAAGTTTCTTTAGCATGTTTGGAATTGTGTATTGTACAAGTTGGTAAAAGTTCAGAAGTTCGTACTTGCGTGAATGTTGATAATGGTCTTTAACATCTGACCGCAAAGGCTAAGACAGGAATTCTTGAAGATTACATCTTGGTACTTGTTAGCAAGGAATGAGACGTGAGAGAAATAGATGAATGAAAAGAAACAAGAAGGAGTTTACATGTGTTTTGTTTATATAAGGTCGTGTATCATGTGGGAGGCTCTGAGCATATTGAGCGGGAAAACAGATTTGTTGCATGCAGGCGGTTTGATTGGTCGGAACTGACCAATCAGCAAGCTAGATTGAAGGTGATTAACCAATGAATGCTTGTTATATATTTTGTAAGATGGTGATGGTGAAAATTACAACAGGAATAGTGCATTTCCTAGCAGGGGTTAACTGGCTTGTTGTGGAAGATTCCACAATTGTATATTTCTGAAAAGCATATATAAATGTTATTTCAACTTTCTGCTTCTACTTTTCCTTCAGAGAATAATCTTTTTATGTTTCATTTAAAAAATGCGTTGTTGTTTGTTATAGTCCGGTTCCTTGTACTACGGTGATAGTCCAAGGTAGAACCAATAAAGAAGAACTTGAATATGGATATCGAATAACACAGATATATTACAAACAGGAATATATAGAGAGAAGTAGAACGTGTTAGTACAAACAGTCAGGTTTAGTAGTAATTATCTGAACACGACTCTGCTTCGGACTGCCTCTGACTCGACTGACTGACTCGCTCGCTCTGACTGACTGACAGACTCCTGACGGACTTCCCTCCAGACTTCAGACTGAACTCTCTGCTTCCTCTTGAGGCTCAGTATTTATTACGTCTGAAATAGTCCATTATGTTATTATGGGTAAGGTCCCATAACATTGTTAAAAGTTTAGAATTGTGACACTCAGATAGGAACAAAAACCTGGATGCCAACATCTTCATCTTTGTTGTTTTTATTACCTGATTGCCTCTTGTCTGAATTTCTGAGATGAGGAGTTATTATTATTTACACTGCTAAAATTTGTATGATTTATCCTCATCTTTGTTGTTGTTATCACAATGTTTTGGCTGTTGTACCCTAAAGGAAATTCCAAAGTGACCCGTTACCTAATCTATGAAAGTAGACTGTTATTGTTCCACATCTCATGTCTAGAGATATGACTTACAGTTCTTATTTTTAGTATTGCTCAGTTCAGAATTCCCTATTGGTTACCCAGACTGATATACACCTGATGAAGTTTTGAGGGTACAACAGCCAAAATGCTGTAGTAACAACAACAAAAATGAGGATAACATTTTGGAATGCAAATAGTGTATATAACATAATCTTTGTTTTTTTTTCCCTCTACAATGAATATATCATTTGTCAGGTTGTCTTAAAGTAAATCTATTCACATAGCACTAAGACACTTAATTACTTTATAAAATAAACTTAACTGCAAGGAAAACTTAACATTTTATTATTATTGTATATTTCTGAAAAGTATATATAAATATTATTTCAACTGATGTTTAGCTGCTTCCTCCAGAAAATAACTATTTTTATGTTTCATTTAAAAGATGCATTTTTTTGCTGTTGTTAAATATTTAGAATCCTGACATTCGGATATGAACAAAAACCTGGGTGAAACTCTTTTTATTGAAAATTATTAATAAGGTGAGATATTCCTACTGAATGAATACAAAATTAAAATAAAACTTGTCGGAGTTAGCTCCTCCTTAATTCCCAAATTATCACTAGGTGTCATTCTCCCTATACTATAAGTACTGGGCAACATCTCGCCTCGTTCGCTTTTTCATTTCATTTCAGTGACTACAATGTAAGCTGTCTTAGAAGATCCATGTCTTCCCATTTGTAGGAGACGCCATGAACATTATACACACATACATGTATGTATGAACATTCACCAAAATATGAACATTCGCCAAAGAACAGACACAAACGTTCACACATGCACAAATATTATTGTCTATGTCCATTGGAAAACTGATTTGTTTAATACATATATTTGTTTATATATATATATATATATATATATATATATATATATATATATATATATATCAGTCTTGTTTGTCATACGTATCTTCAGTTGGACTTAATTCAAGTTCATCCATTTTCTTGTAGTTAGAGCTTTTAATATACTACAAGGAGTAACACAAGTCTCAAATACAACAACACGCAAACACACATGATCCTTAACAAACTTAAGTAACTCATAATTTACAGAGAAAAATGAAAAATTACACACCATTTAAAGCATCAGTAAGTTAAGTGCCATATGTGATACACACTGGGGCGATAATATTTTCTTCGATTCATGACAGACTAGGTAGAAAATTTCTTGTAGTGGTTGATATTTTTTTCTGCAGTAGACTGGTTGCTAACCAAAGTTATAAGATTCAATCCGGCCTGCTATTTAACACATAACTGGAAGTAACAGTTCAAGTCAAAATACTAAGAGAAGGCATTAAGAAATATTCTTGTGTCTAGTCTATTTCCTGTCATATAAGAACCGTCTTAATAAGAAAAGAAAGAAATTCAAGTAAGATTTCAAGTCAAAATACTAAGAGAAGGCATTAAGAAATCTTCTTGTGTCTAGTCTATTTCCTGTCATATGAAACTGTCTTCATAAGAAGAGGAGAAAGAAATTCAAGTAACATTTCAAGTCAAAATAATAAGAGAAGGCATTAAGAAATCTTATTGTGTCTAGTTTGTTTCCTGTCATATGAAAACTGTTTTCATAAGAAGAGAAGAAAGAAATTCAAGTAACATTTCAAGTCAAAATACTAAGAGAAGGCATTAAGAAATCTTCTTGTGTTTGATCTATTTTCTGTCATATGAAACTGTCTTCATAAGAAGAAATAAATTCAATTGAGAGTCCAATTCAAAATACTAAGAGAAGGCATTAAGAAATCTTCTTGTGTCTAGTCTATTTCCTGTCATATAAGAACTGTCTTAATAAGAAGAGAAGAAATGAATTCAAATAAGAGTTCAAGTCAAAATACTAAGAGATGGCATTAAGAAATCTTCTCGTGTCTAGTCTATTTCCTGTCATAAGAAAACTGTCTTCATAAGAAGAGAAGAAAGAAATTCAAGTAACATTTCAAGTCAAAATAATAAGAGAAGGCATTAAGAAATCTTATTGTGTCTAGTTTGTTTCCTGTCATATGAAAACTGTCTTCATAAGAAGAGAAGGATCAAATTCAAGTAACAGTTCAAATCAAAATACCAAGAGAAGGCATTAGGAAATCTTCGTCTCTAGTCTATTTCCTTCCATATGAGAACTGTCTTCATAAGAAGCGAAGAATGAATTCAAGTAACAGTTCAAGTAAAAGTACCAAGAGTAGGCTTTAAGAAATCTTCTTGTGTCTATTCTATTTTCTGTCTTATGAAAACTGTCATCATAAGAAGAAAGAAATTCAAGTAACATTTTAAGTCAAAATACTAAGAGAAGGCATTAAGAAATCTTTTTGTGTCTAGTCTATTTCCTGTCATATAAGTACTGTCTTAATAAGAAAGGAAAGAAGTTCAAGCAAGAGTTCAAGTCAAAATACTAAGAGAAGGCATTAAGAAATCTTCTTGTGTCTAGTCTATTTCCTGTCATATGAAAACTGTCTTCATAAGAGAAGAAAGAAATTCAAGTAAGAGTTCAAGTCAAAATACTAAGAGAAGGCATTAAGAAATTTTCTTGTGTCTATTCTATTTCATGTCATATGAAATCCGTCTTCATAAGAAAAAAAAATCAAGTAACAGTTCAAGTCAAAATACGAAGAAAAGGCATTAAGAAATCTTCTTGTTTCTAGTCTATTTCCTGTCATAAGAAAACTGTCTTCATAAGAAAGAAAGAAATTCAAGTAACATTTCAAGTCAAAATAATAAGAGAAGGCATTAAGAAATCTTATTGTGTCTAGTTTGTTTCCTGTCATATGAAAACTGTTTTCATAAGAAGAGAAGAAAGAAATTCAAGTAACATTTCAAGTCAAAGTACTAAGAAGAGGCTTTAAGAAATCTTCTTGTGTCTAGTCTATTTCCTGTCATATGAGAACTGTCTTAATAAGAAGAGAAGAAAGAAATTCAAGTAACATTTCAAGTCAAAATAATAAGAGAAGGCATTAAGAAATCTTATTGTGTCTAGTTTGTTTCCTGTCATATGAAAACTGTTTTCATAAGAAGAGAAGAAAGAAATTCAAGTAACATTTCAAGTCAAAGTACTAAGAAGAGGCTTTAAGAAATCTTCTTGTGTCTAGTCTATTTCCTGTCATATGAGAACTGTCTTAATAAGAAGAGAAGAAAGAAATTCAAGTAACATTTCAAGTCAAAATAATAAGAGAAGGCATTAAGAAATCTTATTGTGTCTAGTTTGTTTCCTGTCATATGAAAACTGTTTTCATAAGAAGAGAAGAAAGAAATTCAAGTAACATTTCAAGTCAAAGTACTAAGAAGAGGCTTTAAGAAATCTTCTTGTGTCTAGTCTATTTCCTGTCATATGAGAACTGTCTTAATAAGAAGAGAAGAAAGAAATTCAAGTAACATTTCAAGTCAAAATAATAAGAGAAGGCATTAAGAAATCTTATTGTGTCTAGTTTGTTTCCTGTCATATGAAAACTGTTTTCATAAGAAGAGAAGAAAGAAATTCAAGTAACATTTCAAGTCAAAGTACTAAGAAGAGGCTTTAAGAAATCTTCTTGTGTCTAGTCTATTTCCTGTCATATGAGAACTGTCTTAATAAGAAGAGAAGAAAGAAATTCAAGTAACATTTCAAGTCAAAATAATAAGAGAAGGCATTAAGAAATCTTATTGTGTCTAGTTTGTTTCTGTCATATGAAAAACTGTTTTCATAAGAAGAGAAGAAAGAAATTCAAGTAACATTTCAAGTCAAAGTACTAAGAAGAGGCTTTAAGAAATCTTCTTGTGTCTAGTCTATTTCCTGTCATATGAGAACTGTCTTAATAAGAAGAGAAGAAAGAAATTCAAGTAACATTTCAAGTCAAAATAATAAGAGAAGGCATTAAGAAATCTTATTGTGTCTAGTTTGTTTCCTGTCATATGAAAACTGTTTTCATAAGAAGAGAAGAAAGAAATTCAAGTGACATTTCAAGTCAAAGTACTAAGAAGAGGCTTTAAGAAATCTTCTTGTGTCTAGTCTATTTCCTGTCATATGAGAACTGTCTTAATAAGAAGAGAAGAAAGAAATTCAAGTAACATTTCAAGTCAAAATAATAAGAGAAGGCATTAAGAAATCTTATTGTGTCTAGTTTGTTTCCTGTCATATGAAAACTGTTTTCATAAGAAGAGAAGAAAGAAATTCAAGTAACATTTCAAGTCAAAGTACTAAGAAGAGGCTTTAAGAAATCTTCTTGTGTCTAGTCTATTTCCTGTCATATGAGAACTGTCTTAATAAGAAGAGAAGAAAGAAATTCAAGTAACATTTTAAGTCAAAATAATAAGAGAAGGCATTAAGAAATCTTATTGTGTCTAGTTTGTTTCCTGTCATATGAAAACTGTTTTCATAAGAAGAGAAGAAAGAAATTCAAGTAACATTTCAAGTCAAAGTACTAAGAAGAGGCTTTAAGAAATCTTCTTGTGTCTAGTCTATTTCCTGTCATAAGAAAACTGTCTTCATAAGAAGAGAAGAAAGAAATTCAAGTAACATTTCAAGTCAAAATAATAAGAGAAGGCATTAAGAAATCTTCTTGTGTCTAGTCTATTTCCTGTCATATGAGAACTGTCTTAATAAGAAGAGAAGAAAGAAATTCAAGTAACAGTTCAAGTCAAAATTCTAAGAAAAGGCATTAAAAAATCTTCTTGTGTCTAGTCTATTTCCTGTCATATAAGAACTGTCTTAATAAGAAAAGAATGAAGTTCAAATAAGAGTGCAATCAAAATACCAAGAAAAGTCATTAAGAAATCTTTTTGTGTCTACTCTGTTTCCTGTCATATGAAAACTGTCTTAATAAGAAGAGAAGAAAGAAATTCAAGTAACATTTTAAGTCAAAATAATAAGAGAAGGCATTAAGAAATCTTATTGTGTCTAGTTTGTTTCCTGTCATATGAAAACTGTTTTCATAAGAAGAGAAGAAAGAAATTCAAGTAACATTTCAAGTCAAAGTACTAAGAAGAGGCTTTAAGAAATCTTCTTGTGTCTAGTCTATTTCCTGTCATAAGAAAACTGTCTTCATAAGAAGAGAAAAAGAAATTCAAGTAACATTTCAAGTCAAAATAATAAGAGAAGGCATTAAGAAATCTTCTTGTGTCTAGTCTATTTCCTGTCATATGAGAACTGTCTTAATAAGAAGAGAAGAAAGAAATTCAAGTAACAGTTCAAGTCAAAATTCTAAGAAAAGGCATTAAAAAATCTTCTTGTGTCTAGTCTATTTCCTGTCATATAAGAACTGTCTTAATAAGAAAAGAATGAAGTTCAAATAAGAGTGCAATCAAAATACCAAGAAAAGTCATTAAGAAATCTTTTTGTGTCTACTCTGTTTCCTGTCATATGAAAACTGTCTTCATAAGAAGAAAGAAATTCAAGTAATATTTTAAGTCAAAATACTAAGAGAAGGCATTAAGAAATCTTATTGTGTCTCGTCTATTTCCTGTCATATGAAAACTGTCTTCATAAGAAGAGAATGAAGAAATTCAAGTAACAGTTAAAATCAAAATACCAAGAGAAGGCAGTAAGAAATTTTCTTATGTCTAGTCTATTACCTGTCATATGAAGACTCACCTCATAAGAAGAGAAGACAAAAAATTCAAGTAACAGTTCAAGTCAAAATACTAAGAGAAGGCATTAAGAAATCTTATTGTGTCTAGTCTATTTCCTGTCATATGAAGACTCTCTTCATAAGAAGAGAAAAATCAAATTCAAGTAACAGTTCATGTCAAAATACTAAGAGATGTGATTAAGAAATCTTCTTGTGGCTAGTCTATTTTCTGTCATATGAAAACTGTTTTCATGAGAAAAGAAGAAGAATTTCAAATAACAGTTCAGGTCAAAGAAGTAAGAAAAGGCAATGAGTAATCTTTCATTTCTTGTTATATTAAATATGTCTTAATAAGAAAATTGTATTAAAGAAAAAAAAAATTCTTTAATGCCTTCACAATCTCGAAAAAATAAAATTTTGAATTTTTCTTTTATCTGTGTTTTTCTCTTCCTTTCTTTTTGCTTTGAAGAAGAGTGGAATACTTTCACTAAATTTCCACCCTCTGAACCTTCCTCATAGTAATAAGATAAGAAGGTAGGGGGCATGGTGAAGTAATGTATTGTGGCTTCGAGTAAGGTATTGGAAAGCCAAGTTGAATCCATTACAATCCACTTGAATCCATTACATTTACTTACATGCTAATACCCATGGGAAAGGTATGAATCCTCTTCTTCTCCCCCCATATATGGGTAAATAGCAGGACTGACCAGGTTCTATAGACTTGGATGGCAATTAGTCTACCACAGAATGTAATGCCAACCTACTGCGGGAAAAAAAATCTGCATCGTCATTCATATATCGAAAGATACATGCTCACCTAAGCATGTATCACCCATGGACCATAACTGACTGAGGTATTTTATGCAAGGTGCTAACTTAAAATTGTGTGAAGTGCTTCTTTAAAGAAAAAAAATGTAAAAAATTAATAGAAAATTATTTTTATTTTCTTGTGGAGTGATTTCTAAAAATGTATGTGAAATATCTGGCGAGACATGTGAAGGTTTGTATAAATTGGCAGATGATAAGATTGCTCAATCCATTTAAATTTTGGGTAACACCTTATATAACTTCATTGTAATATAAGTTTTTGAATTAGAAAGAAGGAGAATAATGGTGTTCAGTAGCAACTTCCCACTTGGATGCTTCTCCACACACTACAATCTTAACCACTTCAATTAAAGATTCAATCATTATACAGAGTGGTCCAAAAGTAGGTGGACAGTAAATGATAAAATTTATTTGAGTTTACATATACAATTATATTTATTAATACCATTATCTGGAAAAAAAAACCCAGATAAATTTAGTTATGAAATTTAAAATAATATACCACAAATACCATAGTTATAATGAACACCATTGTAATGATATTACTGATACACTGACTTATTCGACCTACTGTTCACCTACTTTTGGTACACGCTGTATATCAATCATATCACTACAATATTCTATTCCCCCTTCCTCCTCTTACATTCATATCACACATCTCATTCAGTAACTCTCTAGATTGAGTGGTTCTTGTGCCTTATATTGGCTGATCTATAGTAAAAAAAAAAATAAACAATAAAAACAGGCACATTATTTTTCTTCTATGCTCTCAAAGCCAAAAACCAAATTCCAAAACTTTGAGCAGAACAAAAATCAATCTCCTGCTATTTAGTTTTAGCTTTGACCTCCAGGTTAGTTTTTATATTATGAGTTCTTTCCATTGCTTTTCAACAGAGACTCTTTTTTTACCACAAGTCAAAAGGTCAAATTATTACCCGCTTTTCCCATCTCCTGACAATAGACACTTACTGGAGGTCAATTTTCTTTCTTGTCAGCAAGATTTTCCATTATGACTGCTGCAAGAACTCAGTTGTTTGCTACACTTGTCTAGCTGCATGTCTCTATATCTGTCTGTTTCATTTTCACATAAACATGGTTTAAGCTAGCGGGTAATATGGTTCAATTTGCATGACTTTCAGGAGAATTATGAATGGTGTCTGGTTTGACCCCTGTTGGTCAGCTTTGAAGTCAATGTAAAGTCAATGGCTATCTGTAATTGTGCATATGCATGTATGCGTCTTTGAATGTATGAATTAATCCTTATGTGTATAAATATATGAATGTGTCACAATGTGAAGTGTTGATTATATAACTATACAGTTGTGTGTATGTCAGCTTGTGTATGTGTATGTGTATGTGTATGGAGAGGTGCAGAAAAGTAAAAGAAAGTACAGTGGAACCTCAGTTCATGAATTTAATTCCTTTCTGAGGGCCATTCATAACCCAAAATGTTCATAAACCGAAACTATTTTTCCAATAGAAATCAATGTAGAGAAAAAAATATCACAGTACAATAAAATTGGAAAAGAAAAGCACAATGCAACACATAAATGTATACAACACGGCGGTTGACTAAGAAATTATTCCGTTTATGTCAACTCGGTTTGGAAATGTTGTTCAAGAATCAAAATTTTGTTCAATAAATAAGGCACTGTCAACTCAAATTTTCTGTTCGAAAACTGATCTGTTTGACATGTGTGACATTCGAGAACCGAGGTTACTCCGTATATGTTATTCTGCTTTCACAGTTGAATACATGGTAGATGATACTCAGCTTATGTGCATATATATTTCTTTTTACATTACATTACAGATTAATGAAGATTTATCAGTAGCTCTTAATTGAAAAGCCTGTTTAAATCTTAAAATAGAAAATTACTGTAATTTCTAAAAAATAATACACATTTTTTACTGTAAATTACAGGTGATAGTAGGGGTGTGTATTATAAATAAGTTTAAACAAAAATATTTTTTTCGTTATTGATTTATAATAATAAATAAGTACTTGTTCTAAAATAAGAAAGATATTATCCCAATTTTCATTTTAAATCCAACAATAATAATTGTAACATTTTTTGTCGATAAATTTATGTTTATCAGTAACCACATTTTTTATTTGACGAAAAAATAAAAAATCTATAAAAAGGCCAATTTTGAAGAAAAGAGGATATCTAGTTAACAATTTATTGAAATTTTAATTTTCATCATCATTATCATCAACACTTTCTATTATAGCATCAATATCTAAATTGTCATTAAACAAATTATCATTCCCAATATTATCTTCGTCCTTTTCAAAATTATCTTTGGCCTCTTCATTCTCTTGCCAAAAGATATCATCTTCAGAGCCATCCATGGCTGCTGTGGGACAACACTTCTTGAAACCTCTCACTGACGGAATCCCAAGATTGATGAATCCATTTTACAATAATTTCCAACTCTGATTTTTTCCTATTGCCACCAGCAGTAAAACTTTATTTTGGCCGCTTAATTTAAATTTTATCTTTAATGTCAAGGTCGACAAAATGTCTTCGTAATTATTTTTTTGCTTTATTTTTGACAAAATTTATAGATGTGTATTAGGGATAGATATATTTCTTAATTTTTGCATCATTTGTTGGGTTGCATATAATTTATGGGTGCGTATTATTTTCGAGAAATTACGGTAGTTTTCATTTCATTTTGGTTTTGAAAGACATTTCTCTGATTCAAAGAATGCCTGCTTATTTTCTTCACAATCTCTCTCTATCCTTTTTTTCTTCTCTATGTTATAGGTCCTGATCTGGCATCTCGTCTACAGTCACTTTCTCACAGACATGCTGTGGCTTCCCTCTGTCTCTTCTACAAATATTTTCATGACAACTGCTCTGATGAGCTACTTTCATTGGTGCCCCATCTGCAGGAATTTAAGCGTGCTACTAGGTTGACATCTCAGCCCCAGAAGAAGAACAGAGGACATGCGAGAAAATGAACAGATAACCCTAGACTTGAACAGGTTAGAATTTTAGTGATCAGGAAAGCTTCCTCTTGGGAGACGGTTTCAAAAAGTAGTAGTTTGTGAGAAGAAGCTATTCGATTGGAATTCCGATCTCATCAATACAAAGGGAATAATGGATATTTGCTACAATGTGCGTGGAAAGTCGTTGTAGAGTGGAAAACAATTCATAACCAACAAGTCTGTAAAGATGTTTTGAACTATCAAGACTTTGTTGCATGTGTATCTATCTATCTATCTATCTATCTATCTATCTATATATATATATATATATATATATATATATATTTAAGCATTTCAACCCAAGCAAGGCGAGAACGGGTGAAACGCAAGGGGTTACAGAAAAATTTCGAGCAAGATCAGATAGGGGTGATAGAAGAAAGGATGAGGAGAGGGATAGTGGATAGATCAAGACAACTGGAGATGTCGATTGACATTACATTTGAATAGTTGGAGATTATAGCTCTCAGGGAAACTGGAATAGGGAAGGGAGTTCCACAGGCGAGAGGTGCGAGACATGAAGCTATTGGAGTAGAAGAGACGGCTACATTTAGGAGTTTCGACAGTGAAAGGGTGAGAGCGGGATGCCAGCCATATATATATATATATATATATATATATATATATATATATATATATATATTATTGGTATTAGTAGTAATCCTATAGGTATAAGAAACTACACTCGTTTGGAAAATCTTTGGTGTCTTGATTTGCAAATAATCAAACTAATACCAAAGGGAAAAAAAGGTATAAAAAAGAAAGAACCAAGAACATGTACATTAACCGAAAATAATCGTCTAGCATGCAAGTTCAAAGCCCAAAGAAAAAAAAACCTATACAAGTACGCAAAACAACTAAATAAAGTGCTCAATACGGTAAGTAGAGCAGACCTAGCTAAACTTAGAGAGCCAGATAAACCTACCAAGGTTTCACCTAAGCGATCGTCAGGAAGGAAGCCTTCCCTGAGGATCTACTTAGGTGAAAACCTTGGTAGGTTTGTCTGGCTCTCTAAGTATCTATCTATCTATCTCTCTCTCTCTCTATATATATATATATATATATATATATATATATATATATATTTAATGTACTCCGGTTAATATCTGGGTTTAATTTTCATAAAACCTCTTCCCTTTAAGACAAATACCTTCTACCCTCCCCTGACCACTGACTTTCGTCTGACTGAAACATTGAAATGGATAAATTCTGTGTTAGTTTTTCGATTAATTTTTTTTTTTTTTTTTGTAGCTTTCACAGTTAAATTTCTATTTTTGATATGAACTCAGTCTATACCGGGCTTGATAAGACAGACGAATTATATTTTCGTCTGCCAAAATAAGCTTTTTCTAACCACATTGAGCACAGTTTTCGTTTTCACCTTATATTGAGTAGATAATTATTCGCTTACCTGTGTATGTACACTAATGCACATATGTACGGTTGCTAATATTTAGTTATTTCATTTATCCACATTAATATATATATAATTGTTTATATATATATATATATATATATATATATATATATATATATATATTGAATAGATGTGAGTTTGTGACCCTGGGTTTCATGCTTTTAGCGATCGTCAGACCGCTAAAGCGTGAAACCCAGGGTCACAAACTCACATCTATCCAACCAAATATGTTAGTTCTATCTCTGATATTGAGCGCTTTCTAATAAGTACCGCGCATATAATATATAAGTAATTACACATATATATATTTATTTATATTTATATTCACTTTTCACACACACACACACACACACACATATATATATATATATATATATATATATATATATATATATATATGTATATATAAATCCCATTTATTTTAAATACCAAATATAATTTTTAAAATTATATGTGATGATGTGTGTAAAATTTGTCATATAGCTGAATGATGTCACCTTCAACATCCCAACTCCGGAGTTTCGTAGACAGAGGTCAGTGGGTATCAGTAATTTACTGCTTATATTTTATTTCGATTTTTTCTTTGTTACACACACACACACACACACACACACACACACACACACACACACACACACACACACAAACACACACACACACATATTGTGAATATATTCTTTAACATTTGGCATATTCATGAATGAAGAGTTCTCAGTATCAGAAATAAAGCGTTTATAGATATTGAAAACATGGACATAGGAATCAACACTGCATGGTGACTAAAGAAGTAGCAACACATGATATGAAAATCCAATGCTGATTCCTATATCCATACTGTCTGTCTGTCTGTCTGTCTCTCTCTCTCTCTCTCTCTCTCTCTCTCTATATATATATATATATATATATATATATATTATGATATATGGCAAGGGTGGACAATTGTTTTGGCTTGGGGGCCACTTTGAGAGAACTGTGGTAAGTTGAGGGCTGCATCTTCTAAAACATACTCATTAGTTAACATTACATTTCATTTAATGCCACGTATAAATTGCATAATAATAATAAATAAAACTAAACAATGGTTTCATTAAATTTATTTATGTTCAAATTACACATCAACCAGCACAAGTAATTTAATAAGACAAATGTACACGCTCACACTTTTTTACAATTCTTTTGAAATCAGGAGTGAGGTTGCGTGCTGAAATCCTCATCACTGCCTGCAAGTTTATGTCAGTCACAGAGGATCTGTTTTTACTTTTGTTGCTTTTCATGCAAGAAAAACTTTGATCACAAATGGATCCAAAAATAGAAAACATTTTCCTAGCAAATTTCTTCACACATGGAAATTTGTCAGTAGATAGATATTTGTAAAATTCTAGTAAAGTAACATTTCTTTCAGCGTGTCATTTAACTGCATGTCAATTAGTTCAAGCTGCACCTCCCCAGGTACTGTATCTATATAAGCAGTAAAAGGATAAGATAACAAATTGAATTCAACCTCAAATTTCTTGAAGACCTGAAATCTTCTTGCGACCGCATCCGCATCCTCCAAACTCAGCAAATGATCCCTAATCTTGGAAGAAACACTTATAGGCATTTTCTGTTTTCCTAAAAAAAAGGAAATGATAAAACTCACTCTCATCTGTTTACCTTAAAAATAGACCTAATTTTGTATTGAATGAGCTCACATTCCTCAACATTTGATGTACAAACAGCCCCTTTCCCTGCAGCGTCATATTCATATCCATTTAAATTCTCAAACATATCAGCTTCAAACATCAGCTCGTATCCCCACTCGTCACATCCCATTTGGTCACAAAATCACATTAAATCCCTTTTATGTCCAGAAAGAACGGGATTTCATTCTGTAATTCCCAAACCCGTTTTAGGACTTTGCCCAGGCTCAACCACCGAGCACTGTTGTTATAAATCACATCTCTCTACTCTACCTCCAAGTCCTCAAGCAGAGATTTAAATTGTTGATGATTGAGTGCCCTTGCTCTGATTGCATTCACCATGCCCACTACAGGATCTACCACATGCTGTAGGTCCAGTGCAACTTTACAAAGGCTTTCCTGGTGTAAAATACAATGAAAAGACAAGATATCACTATCTAGATGTTTTGCTTTTAACTTTCTCTAAAAGTTTATTTGTACCCACATCTTTTCCAACAAATGCTCTGGCCCCGTCCATTGTAATGTTTGCCATTTTATTCCATGACAAAGCACTTTTCTTAAAGGATTAAAAACTGTAATCCCAGTATAATATATATCTATGCTAACATTACGATAACCAAATATATTTAAAAAATTTAAATTACATAGTGGGAAGTCTATACTCAGAACCTGAAGATTGCATTGTGCATGAAACTCTGAACCATGCTATCAATGAAGGATAATATATATATTTATTAATATATATATATATATATATATATATATATATATATATATGTGTGTGTGTGTGTGTGTGTGTGTGTGTGTGTGTGTGTGAAATGTGTAAGTATATAAATTATAATATATATATATATATATATATATATGCAATTTATTATGTATATTATTTATATATTATATATGCATGGTACTTATTGGAAAGTGCTCAATATCAGTGATAGAGCTAACATGTTTAGTTAGATTGATGTGGATTTGTGACACTGGGTTTCACGCTTTTGCGATCGTCAGACAACGCCGTCAACACAAATCCACGATCTTGCTCATTACACTCTAACGCACACATAGAATCAGAATTTCGTAACTAGAAACTTACATTTTCTCTCCGTAACTTTTGCCAAGCACAATCAACTAGAACTTTGTTGATTCAGACCAGTTTATTCACAACACATTTCAAGCAATTGTATTCTTGGTGTTATTCATTCTTAACATGCAAACTTTGCTCTAACAATTATTTCGGAACATTTATCTCACAAGAGAACTTTCTTCAAACGGTTGATTACAATCAATCTACAGTCAAAAGGAAACAGCTTCCTTCTCTTTAATCTACATTGTGAACACAATTTTATTTCATGCTTGTTGTATTTTATTCAATATATATTTGTTGGTTAACAAATTGGAGTTGTTGTTATTATTTCTTGAATCCTGTACGTGGAAGAATCATTAATATAAATAGTAGTAGTACCTATATATTTGGTGTTCCTGCTAAATTTAGTGAATCGACTCGATGCTATATTTGGTATGTACGCTACAACTAATAACAATATGACCAACTATAAACATACGTCAAAAAAGCATTATATTACATCGTCAACCTTTCTTTATTAAATCCATTCTTAAAGAATCTATGTTTATAAAACAAACAGTGTGTAAATAAAAACAGTCAAGATGCGAAAAACCAACATAATGTCTACTACTACTATTATTACTACTACTACTACACACACACTTACGAATATACATTGTCATTTGAAACCCACATAAACAAACTAGAATTATTATACACTTACATAAAGAAAGCAATATTTATGTTTTTTTCAGGTAAGCTTGGAATCCGTTAATTTCTTGAAATTTTAGATGGACGCGTTGTGTCTCCTTGAATTCGGAACGCCATAAATTATATTCAGATTAGTTTAAAAAATCGAATGCATAGGAAATATGATTAACCAATGAAAATCAACAAAACAAAGTAAAAATACCAGAATTTCCTTCTTCTTTTTCTCCATATCTCATTCTCTGATGAAGCTTTAATAAAAGTGAAACACGTTAGATTGGTAAATATTTCCTATTTGTTCTTTATCTTATCATTCGTTTTGATTCATATATATATATATATATATATATATATATATTGAAAAATACTATATAAAATATATGACAAACTGGAAAATGTTTTCTTGTTACTCGTTTCGTACTTCAGCAAACTAAATTTGTTATGTTGGTGCGATTACACATGCACACGAACGAGGGATGCTGGGAAATTTGAATCATATATATATATATATATATATATATATATATATATATATATATATATATTTTGAATTTTATATATATATAATTGGACACTGATATCAACACTAAGCGGCGACAGTCTGTTTCATGCTTCAACACAATCTTCAGGTCCTGAAGGTTGTGTTTAAACCTAAAGCGACTGTCGCCGCTTAGTGTTGACCCTGTGTTCATTTTCATATTTACGGTTAGGTATGGCCGTCTCTTCTACTCCAATAGCTTCATGACTCGCACTTACCGTCTGTGGAACAACCTTCTTCTTGATTCCCTGACATAGTCTTCAAATATTCAAATGTAATGTCAATCGACATCATCTGATGCCTTGAACTAATTTCCTGTTCTTCTCTTTATCCTTTCCTCAATCACGTCTCCTTACTCTTGCTCCCATTCTCTGTAAATAGTGGCACTCCCGGTTTGCTTGGGGTGAAAATTTAAAAAAAACAAACATACGCTCTATATCTGAAGTTGAACACTTTTACCCATAAACATAGCGTACCTTAAAACTGTATTTCTTTCTTTCTTTCTCTCTCTCTCTCTCTCTCTCTCTCACACACACACACACACACATATATATATACAAATATAGCACACCTTAAACCTATATTTCTTCAACGTGAGGAACCCAGAACGCGTACACACAGGCTAGGTACAAACATTGCCCAAATTGCCGCAACAGTCGGTTGCGCTGGTCTCGGTGGCGAGCATCGATCCTTCTCTCTAGTGCAATAAGAGTTTGAAGCCTCGGGTAGCTGTTCCCCAAGGCTGGGCATCTCAAAATATTATTTTCCTTGGCTGCGACTCTGTCCGCAGACAGAAACAACAACCGAGTCACCATCTACCAAAAGACAGAGACGCAACTGAGAGATGATAATTCACACAATGCATGGGCCGTGGATAATTCACACAATGCATGGACCTCCCCACAGAGACGGGATGTGACACAAGGTCACTTGTTTAACATGTGGTACCCAAGCACGTACACTCGTGTCATTGGTCAATTTTTACCCAACCTCCCCTTGCGCGGGATTGGGCACATAATTTGTCTTAGCAACTCATGCTCCCCCTTTAGAACAGATACTACAATATAATCATAAAGGTATTTATCAGACTCCCCGCTAAATCAGGATGCGACACAAAGTCAGTTGTTTAATGTGGGGAACCCGAGCGCGTACAGTGAGGCCACTGATCGAATATTGGTCTATTTTGCCCATCCCACGCAGGCGCCAACTTGTCTTAGATAGTCATGATCAGCCGGAACAGATAGTACAATATGGTCACAAATGTTTGGATTGCTTTTGAAGCCTGAACCAGTCCTACAACAACAATGGTTAAGCTGTTTCATCCAGTTGATTTAAAAAATGTGGGAGTGCCAACAGTTTACGACATATTGTTCTCAGGCACGGATCTAGAGAGTGACACTTTGATCTGCGGCAGATTGCATAGACACTTTTATCCTCAGCAGAAGTGTTAATCCATTTATAAATAATCCCATTATCCCTTATCGGTTCGATGTTAATAGTGTTGTCAAAATATATGTGGGAACCGAAGGACAAATGTGGCTGGCTGCCTCTGGTGAAATGGAAATTTGTCAAAAAGGTGTTTGTTTGTACAGAAGATTCCAAAAGGTGTAATTTGTGCTTAGAGGAGGAATGAAACATTATGACACTTCTAGAGCAGCGCAGGTGTTTGAATAGAAGATCTGAGGCAATCTTCAAATGTCGACATCAAAATCAGTATCTGTTATATTATTAGCGAATGGCATGAGTGATTTGCATGCGTGGGGCGTATTTATATGACAGAAATCTGACTTCATCACACTTTATTGCTGGACAATCATTATCAGTATGAAACTTGTAGCTGCAATTTTAAAGTCATTTGAATGCTTATTGATTTTGCATATTCTTCTTCACTCTGTCTTTACACTACTTCCAAAATTAACCAGATACCTTGAGACCAGTGGCGTGCAGAGGGGGGGGAGAGGGTGCGATTGCCCCGGTCATCCAATCAAAAAGTGAAATAAAAATTTAGTTTATCTAATTTGAATTGGCACAGTGGATAAAGGCGTTGATTAGCTCCAGTTACAGGACCCAAAGAGTGTGAGTTCAATACCCGGTTAAGGCAGTGGTGAACTTGGAGAGGGGAATTAACAGGAGATAACTGATAACTGACATCCATTAAACATGGCACGTGGAACTAGAACAGTCTACCCCAGTGAGCGAAATAAAGGGTTCAGTTTGACATACCAAGTACCTGAAGAAGGCCGGGCGTACAACGTTGTAATAAATATAGCGACAAAGATGAGGACAATAGTCCGAATAATGTAAATAGTGTACATAATACTCAGAAATATAGACAGATACTGTTTATTTCATGTTTCATCTGTTTTTTTTTAGGGGGTGCGGATGGCACTCAGACATGGTGTAATGGTCAGCAAGCTTGTCTTGCTGGATAAATTTACGACTGAATAATGAGTTCGATACTCATAGGGCCTTGTGTCACATCTAAGCTATGCTTAGAAAATCACCATGTTGCATCTATTTTTACGTATTTAAAATGTCTTTCTTTCTCACATTTCTCAGTATTAGCCCCCCCACACACACACTTGAGTCTTAGGCGCATACAATCAAGGAGTTGGCCCTGGGCATCACCAAACCCCTGCACGTCATTGCATTGGACAGATGGTGCCAACATATATACGCATAATCCGAAATTCTGGATAATTGAATACCTGAATTATAGAAAAGAATGAAGGAAAAAGTCATTTTCTGAAAAAAAAAATTATCATTTCTATAATCAAATAACATTTTCAAACGCTTTGCTCAAGATTTTATCCAGTTTATCTTTTGTGAAAAAATGGATAATAGGACAACTGCCCCACCCCCGGGCAATTGTCTCCTGACTATTGTCCCCTTGATAATTGCCCCCATAAGACAACTGCCCCCTGAACAATTGCTCCTATAGCGCAACTTCCCTCGGACAATAGAAAGGGCATTTAAAAAAAAAGTTTGCTTTTACTTCCATAACAAAGATACACTTTTAAAAGTGTATCTTTGTTAATCTTGAAGTTTATTGGATAATCCTGAACTGACCTGCCAACCTGTCAGGTTTGGGGAGTAGCAAAAACCAAGCCCCGTCTGAATTCAGTGTTTGAACTAATCTACGACTCTCCAACTATATAAAGTTTTTTTATATCACTCCATCAGGGAGCTTTATCCAATGTGAATAAAGTAAAAGGAAGCTTCTTTATCATGGCTACCGGGGGCAGGTCTCTTGATGCCGTTATTAATTATGTAATTATTAATCATTGTATTTGTGTATAGCCCACAATTCGCAATTCTAGTGCTATAATTATAGTGATATAAAAATATAAATCTTATTATTGGATAATTTTTCTTATTGGATAACATGAAATGTAAGAATTGATTATTGTAATAATTAATTATTTTTTTTATAAGCATTACTTTAACCAGACATCAATTATGATTATCAATTATGTAATTAGTAATTATTGTATTTGTGTGTAACCCACAACTCGAATTTTACTTGTATAATTATAATGATATAAAAACATAAATCTTTCGTTGAGAAATTCAAAATAAAGAACATTTGAATTATATATCACCTGCTCAATAAATCCAAGGTAATAGTGAATAGCACAAACAGTGACACCTGTGTCAACATTACCATAAATGGGAATTCACTAGAGGAAGTGTCCAGTTTTAAATACTTAGGAGTAATCTTGTCTAAAGATGGTACCTGCAACTCGGAAATCCTCACACGGATTGCCGCAGCCATGGCAGCGATGGCCAAATTCACAAGAATACGGAGGCGCAAAATCAGCTTTCAAAGAACAGACTGTACAAATCTTTAGTATTCCTTAATTCTGCTATATGGATTTGAAACGTGGACACTGTTGGCAGGTACAGAAACAAGGATCCAAGCGTTTGAGAACAAATGCATGAGAAAACTCTTTGGCATTTACTATTGGGAACAAAAAATAAACAATGAGTTTGTGCGGAAAAGGTTGAAAGTTTTGTAGGACACCAGGAACCTCTTCTCGCCATTGTCAGACGAAGAAAAATGACGTGGTTTGGACACATTACAAGACACAACAGCCTGTGCAAGACTATCGTGCAAGGCAACGTTGAAGGTGAACATAGGAGAGGACGCCAATGCAAAAATTGGTTGGACAATGTCAAAAAAAATGGACAAGTATGACTAAACCAGAATTACTGATGGCTGCCGTTAATAGACCCTTGTGAGGGAGATTTAGTGTAGCTTCTGCATTTGGATCCGCCCTACGATTACAAAAGTCAAGGGATGATGATGATGATGATGATGATGATGATGATGATGACGATGATGATGATGATGGCGAATGCGTAATGAGATTCACGTGCTATTCTCATAAAGCGCTCAAGTTTTAAAAATCACATTTCGCCGATATACTTTATTTGAAATGCTACAATAATATAAAGGGGGCCTCACGTCAACTAAGGGGGTGCAAATAAAACCGTTGAGAGGAAGGCCCGAAACGGTGCACATTCTCTCCTGATGATTCCAAATATTGGAGTTGAACTGCTCGATGGAAATGGGAATGGCCTGAGGAGTATTTTACTGTCCGCTAGCTTTCTGAATTTTAGAAACCATTCCTAGTGGACGATCCCAGGACTATAAATTCTCTGCGATATTTTTCTTATTCTCTTCTCACATTATCCGCTTATTCGTCAACATGTAACCCTCTCGCGGATATCGTGCTTCTCTTTGGGAAACGCACGAACAATATACACGCACACACACGTACGTACGCGCACTCACTCACTACACATTCATCATCATCATCATCATCATCATCATTATCATCATCCCCTTGACTTTTGTAACCGTGGGGGGGGGGACCCGAATGCAGAAGCCACACTAAATCTCCTTCACAAGGGTCTATCAACGGCAGCCATCAGAAACTCTGGTATAGTTATACCTGTCCATTGTTTGACATTGCCCAACCAGTTTTTACGTTGACGTCCTCTCACTACACATACTTTGGACCAAGACGGTTTTCAAATTTATTTGTTACACACACAATTCTCTTTGTCGATTTTGGTGTTAATACATGGTCATTTGTTTGTACATATATATTGATTCTTGTTTCTTCTCATTCTTTACGTGGACTCACACTCAATTCTTAGCATAAAACTTCAATCGGTAGGTTCTGGCTCACAAGGTTTTATATATATATATATATATATATATATATATATATATATATATATATATTTATTTGGATAGATGTGAGTTTGTGACCCTGAAAAATTTAAAAATAAATATAAATAATTATAATAATAATTTTTTACCTATCATAATTTTACACAAACCCCACCACACGTATATACATACATGCGAGGAAATATTTTTCAGCGAAAAAAAAAAAAAAAAAAAAATATTTTCATATTATGACATGGATACATTCACAAGACATTAACGAGACATTTCCGCCACACTTCCAATGTTTAAATTTCAACATTTCAACATACAAATGCGTATGTATAGACATAACACCACCCGTATACATACATGTGTCATAGACGAAACTGCCCACATATGTTTATATATGTATGAGTCCCGACGGACGACCAAGTATGTATATGTGTCTGCATACATCGATGTTTGCGTTAGTACGATGAATGACAAAACGACGAAATTTCCCCCACCACTTCCACAATAACACCAATACACGCAATCTACATAAACACAAATTCTTTAAAACATTAATCAGTTTGTCTGACGATCGCTGAAGCGTGAAACCCAGGGTCACAAACTCACATCTATCCAACCAAATATGTTAGCTCTATCTCTGATATTGAGCGCTTTCTAATAAGTACCGCGCATATAATATATAAATAATTATACATATATATATATTTATTTATATTTATATACACTTTTCACATATATATATATATATATATATATATATATATATAGAGAGAGAGAGAGAGAGAGAGAGAGAGAGAGAGACAGACAGACAGAGAGAGAGGGAGAGATAGTAAGAGAGAGAGAAAGATGGATAGAATAGATAGATAGGTAGGTAGGTAGGTAGGTACCAACACTGATTTGCTAAAAATAGCATACCATGATGAAAAAATGCCTTAAACTTAAAAAAAAAAATGTTATCGTCAAAATTTTTGTTATTATTAAGAGGAAAAAACAGAATTGTTTTTTATTATTAAATTATATTTTTATCCTTTTTCGAACGCTCAAAATTTTGGTTAAAAATGACCAAAAATATGTATAGGAAATATTAATGTCTTTTTTGCGGTGAAAAACATTGATTTGGAAATTCTTGTAAAAATCAAATTATTGCCGGATTTTAATTAAACTTTCAGGAATTATTATTCACAAATGAATTAAATTATTTTAGAAATATTTTCTTTTAAAAAATCCCGGTAAAATTGTGTTTACATCTGTCCCCCCGCCCCATTACACGTTACATGCGATTGTTTAATTTTATGAAATTTCAAGAAATTAAATTTTGTGCTATGTTTCTATTAGCTAAAAGGATTTAAATCATCGTTTTTTTTGGGGGGTGTCTGTAAAATAAGAACACCTGTTATATATATAGACACTACTGTCTCAAGGAAAAAAATTATTGTTAAATAATGAATTGTTTTCATTTTTTAATTTTAATTAGAATAATTTATAAATTTCTGCACTACTCCGTGCCAGTTAGATTGTTATTAAGTAAAACTATATTTACTAATCATAAATCGAAAAGTTTAATACAATTCATCGAATACCAATACTTTAAAAATAATTTTGATTTTTTTTGTGTATGTGTGTATAAACGTGCCGGTTTTGTTTATACGGACGTCCAAACAAGATATCAGAAAATAAGAGCGATAACTATAATAAATTTAAAGCGGAAGTACGTAAAATTAAATAAAACCTTAGATTACGGAGTATATTTTCCTATATTTTTAAGATTATAGGATATGATCTCCTATATTTTATGGCCAATAAGTAAAGCACAAACAAATAAGAGACGCCTACAAATAACTCTTATTAAATTCAGTACATACAAAAACAATTCTGCACAAACAGAGCTCCAAATTAAATAAGTGGTTTCTGGAACCTGATTGGATAGGACAAGTCATGTGATGTGTTTTCTCCGACGTCCGACGGTTGAACTCCAAATGATCTGGAAAAGGGTCGGGGCTCAGGATTTACGAATGCGTTCCCGCGCAAAACTCAGACAGGATTTGAAGCTGAGCACCGCTAGCTATAGCGATGAAAGCGGCTCGCCAGCGACGGTCGAATGAGAACAGTCAGCGACTAGATATGCAACGAATAGTCAGCGAAGAAAGCCCTGCCTCGACACACGTTACCATGACAACTCTTTACTCAGCGATACATTTTCTACACTAAAAAACATACAAAGCTGTGACGAAAGTAAGTCCTGTCTCCTCCCTCTTAGTTCACCGTATTTAAAATTACTGCTATCGCACGCAATCAGTCAGCAGACACACACATCTCATTAGCGTGTGTGCAGCACACACACACACACACACACACACACACACACATTGGCGTACATATCATTTCGATCTTTGTAGACTCTTTGTAGACTAACAAAATCACTTCGAACTATGCAAACTCACAACGAAATAACTTCGTACTTACAGAATCACGCGAAACAAAATCAATTTGAACTTTGCAAGTTCACTTGCAACAAAATAACTTTGAACTTCGCAGACTTGCAACAAAAATCACTTCGAATTTTGCAGATTCACTTGCGACAAATCATTTCAAACAAGTGAAATATTGGTCTCTTCATGGTCACAACAAAGAACATTAATTTTTAATATGCAAATACATGTATCCGCCTGTATAAGTGTTATTGTCATATTTAGCTTGGTCTTCTGTTTCTGCGAAAATCATTTCTTCGCTTTGTTGATAATTTTCTGTTGTATTTGTGTACAAAACATGTGGATTATATTTTTCCACCTAAAATCCGGGTAGACTGATCTCACAAGATTACATGGTAGTTAAACATTATATAAAAAGGCGCTCACGTTATATTCCTCAAGTACATTTTACCGATATATACACCGCAGAAAAAAAAAATTAGTTAACTTCAGTCTGTCATTCAAGCTGTCACCCTGTCAACACCTTAAAGAAACAGCTACAGCCGTGTTAACGCATTTCTGTGATATTTTAAACCTAAAGTAAATTTTCATTGCAGACTACATTCCTTTCGGGCAAACTACATTCCTGAGTTGCACCAGTTCAGACCTTCACAGCCAGGACCCTACATGCCAGGCATAATGAGTCAAGTCATCCTTACTCTCTTCATATTCCATTAGTGTGGAGGAAGTTCCACTTCACTCAGGCTCCTTCGCCAGAACTTCAGCAATGTGTAAGAGACTCTAAAAAGAATGCTTCACCAATTACTATAATCTTAAATTCTTCAAGGCTTACCACCATATCCCATTAAAACACCGGTTCTCGTATGATCATGAAAGTTAAGCAGCGTCATGACTGGTCAGTACCTAGGTTGGTTACCATTTGCGAACACCAGGTGATGTAAGCTTGGATGTGCGGGTGGTGTAATAGACAACTGCTCGGAATTGGAAACTGGAGAGCCGAGTTCCAATTCCAGTCGGGTTCGTTATATTCACTTAGGCGCAAATACCCTTGGGAAAGGTATGAATCCATCTCTTCAATCTCCAACTACGGGTTAAATAGTAGGTCTTATATCAGTAAAGTATTATCTCCAAAATAATTTCTTATAATCTAAAAATATTTTCAGGTTTTAAATAATCTGCAAAGAGCTGATTAGTCGTAAAACATATCTATCTATCTATCTATCTATCTATCGAAACCTGTCCATATCTATCTATTTATCTAAACCTGTCCGTATCTATCTATCTAAACCTGTCCGTATCTATCTATCTATCTATCTATCTATCTATCTATCTATCTATCACGTTTTCAAGTCCAGGGTCAGTCATTATCTATCTTACATATCATAATGTGCAATCCTTGTTCCCTCCCTGCACACCTCCCAATTTAGCAACCTTCTACCTTGAGTGGTTCTTTTTATTTAGTGAACAATAGTGAGAAAAAAAGGTTAATCTTGACAAAATCATTGAATATATTTTAATGAGAATCGTTGTGAAGAACCAAGCCAATATATTGGAAATTTACTGGAAAGCTTTCCAAGGAGAAAATCGACAAAAATGAAAAATGGTGGACAGACATTGCTAAATAAAAAACGAAAAAAAAAACAATTCATGTCGAGCGGAAGAGAACTGCAGGTAGATGAGTAATTGGAGATAGAATACCCTCCCCACCCTAAGGTTATGATGACATCAGTTCTAGTGAGAAGGTCGAAGTGTATTGCTTAGTTTCATCCATGTGCAAAAGGGCAATGTTGAGTAGATCTAGAAAATATGTTGAATCACTTCAAATTCGAATAAAAACAGCTGGAAAGGGAATATCAACAACAATTGATCTTACAATCTGAGAATTAACACCCTCCCACATCTTTCTCTCTCTCTTTTTCTCTTGCTCTCTCTCTCTCACACACACGCACACACAAACAAATATATATATACATATTTATATATAGTTGTATATTTAGGCAGCAATCCTTCCTTTATGCATGTTTCATTAAAAACAACAGACAAGGTACTACGGTTAAGCTTTTTATTTAATTTTTCTTGTGTACTGACAAGAGCTTTCTTTTCTGGACAAAGGGTCTGTAAGAACTGTCCAAATGTTTTATATTTCCGAGCGCTTTCGGCTATACCTTTAGCCATTATCAAGGATGATTCGATTTTCAGCTTAATTGAGTGTGTGCGTTCTGTGTATGTATCAATGTGTGGTAGGGATGTTTTTAATTTCCGAATACGGTTAGCACATTGTGGTTTTGTTCGTAGTTAATATTGTTAAGAGTTGGTTTTTTCATTTTTATTATTAAAACTCCCGTTATTTTTAGTCTTTTTTTTGCAAAATATTGATATAAAATCAATAAAAATCGTATTTTATGCAAAATTAAAGTACTTTTTTTTAAAAAGATTATAAAATACACAAATAATGTAAATAAATATATCACTGTGATTCCTTCCCAAGCTTTATCAATGAGATTTAAGCAATTTAGGATATTAAAGTGATCCTTTCAAAATCCTCTTAGTGTCAGGTTTGTATTTTTGGTCATTTCAAAACACCTGGTATTTTTTTGATAAGATCCACGTACAGTGCCCATGCCTTTGCATATGTAATATCTTCAGGCACAGAATCATTTTATGGCTGCCTCTCATTCTTCCGCCCTCAACAACAGCTTCTCAACATCTTCTAGGACTTTTAGATGATGCTTGGTAATTATGCTAATTCCCTTGGCTACATCAGGCTTTTTTATTTCTATCTTGTTCTTTAGGATAGTGAAAATTGTTAATGCTGAACATCCGTATAGATTGGTAAGGTCAGAAACTCGGGTACCTTTGTAAAGACTGCTATGTTTTTCCACGCCCACATTTTATTCGTCTGCGATTGGTTAATAAATCAATACTGCATTTCTATAGGACAATTTAGCCATCGCAGTTGTTGCTTTGAATTTTTCGGTTTTGAACTTGCTTACTTGTTTCGTTAGTACAAATTTAGCGATTGGTCAAATTTTAACCAACCTATATATTTTAGTGCAAAATCAAATTTCCCGCGTTTTCGCTGGGAGCCTATCTGTAGCTTTAAAAGAGGCGACTTTTTCACAAGCCGCCAGTAGAGTCCAGCAAACTTTGCTTGTCAACACAAACCTATGACTTTACTCACATTTCAAACGCACACACAGACACAGAATTTTGTAATACATATATACATATCTCTCTGTGACTCAGCCAAGTTCAATCAACCAGGAGTCTGTTGATTTCTCTAACACAACACACTTTCTGATCAATTGTATTCTTGTGTTATCAATTCTAACAGCAGACTTGTTCTAACATTGATTCCTGAAAATTCCTCTCTCAAGAGAATTTTCTTTTGAACAATCAATTACAAATCAAAATACGGTAAAAGGGAAGCAACTTCACTTAATCTATACATTGAATACAAATTATTGTATATTTTGTTCTTGTATGTAATTTCAATATATACTTGTTGATCCACATTTGGAGTTTCGTTTTCCCCTCTTAGTAGAAACCAGCTTCTTGGGTGACAGCGTGAGCTACAAAAATTATCCAAAAATTACCTACTAAAATTCAAAATTTATTGTATACTAGCAGTAGAGCCCGGCATTGCCCGGGGATGTAACAGTAAGAGATAGATCAAGTATCGACCATCATAAAGACTGAAAAATAAAATTGACAAAGATTATTGCTTAAGGTTGACGGACACGCATGTCTTAATTAGCTTTTCTTTTTTTTTTTACGAATTGGTCAAACCCAAACTCAAACAAAAACATTGTTCTCAATCGTTATGAGTCTATCGATTGAATAAAATTTTATTATAAGCAATTGTCTTGTAAATTGAATTTTTAAAGCATTCTGAATGTAAAAATAAAGAAAAAAGTGTGCAAGACAATAAGAAACACTACCCGCCAAAAAAAAGTGAAGTTTTGTTGAAATCGGTTGAAAAATGTAGAAAATCCGATCCCATAACAAACACACACACACACACACACAAACAACCTGGGTTTTTATAATAAGTATAACTCGATATGAGTTGTCCCCCTTTCATTCTCGCGATGCCTCTTAATCGTGTTTTCAAATTGATTTCGTGCAAAAACAATTGTGTTTTTCCAATTTTTGGCGCTGTCAGAACCACCGCAAGGTAATTTTACGTAGTCCTGTGAAGTTTTGTTGAAATCGGTTGAAAAATGTAGAAAATCCGATCCAGTATATAAACGTACACACACACACACACACACACACACACAACCTGGGTTTTATAATAAGTATGATGTACAGTGATATTTACAGTAACACATTAAACTGTGCTGTACAATAACTGTACGGAAAAATGTAAAGAAACAAATTTCAGTGATGAAATGTAACATACAAATTAAACTGGATGCGTAGTTTTTTTACTGCGTAGTTTACGTGTTGTACTTGCATTTTATACTTTTTATTTCACTCTAATTAAACATTATATTTATTTTTTTTTACATTTTTCTACTTTACTGTATTGATATCAATTTAAAATTCAATGGTTATACGTTGTATATTAGACTAAAACACACTTTGCATTCCATAGAGATTAAACGAAACGAACTCAGCATTGTCACATTACCTACCTTAAATTCAATAAATTTTAATAAAATTTACATGTTACTGTGTTTTACAATAATGTACACATATTTTATTCATTACTGTATATAAATTTTTGGACATAATATGTGTTCACTACATATGTTTATTCTACGAGGTAACAAAGAGGACTGATAGGGATGATGCAATGTCCGTAGTATTACACGACATCTAGTGTAAAGGAACTTTATAGAAATATGTACTGTATAATAATAACACTACTATATATAAAATATATTATAATATATTAATGTACACTGTATATAAAACATTAAAATATAAGAATAAAAAATACAGTATAAAATATATCTGCAAATATTTAATGGAGTAAGTACAGTGAGAATACAGTATTAAAAAGTATTGTATTACTGTATAATACTACAATATTATATTATTCTATATAAAATATATAATGATATGATATATAAAACATAAAATATAAAATACAGTATATTTAGATAAGATTTAAAAGTATTTACGGTACATTTGTATCAAATATCTAGTTTGAAATCCAGTGGCGGGAAACCTATTCTTAATTTCGTAAGTCGAAATTAATTCGTAAGTTGAAACGAATTTTCTGACAATTTTTTCTCGTATGGCGAGTTTTTCGTAAGTGGAGGTCTTTGTGAAGTCGAGATTTCACTATATATATATATATATATATATATATATGCTCTATTCATATGCAAATCTCCACTATATAAATAGTAGTTGATACAGCTGGAGGCTAAACTAATCCTAATTTTGAAGACAAAACAAATATATGTATTAAACAAAACAATTTTACAATGGACAATAACATTTGTGTGTGTGTGTAAACATTGGTGTCTGTTCTTTGGTGAATGTTTGTACGTACGTGTATGTGTGTATAATGTTCATGGCGTCTCCCACAAATGGGAAGACGCAGATCTTCTGAGAGTGCTTACATTGTAGTCGCTGAAATGAGAAGAAATGAAAGATAGGACGAGGCGAGAAATCGCCCAATATATGTAGTATAGGGAGAATGACCCCTAGTGGCAATTTGGGAATTAAGGAGGAGCTAACTCCGACCCTTACATGCATGCATACATATATATATATATATATATATATATGTGTGTGTGTGTGTGTGTGTGTGTAAACCGTTTGCATTCATTAAGGCTGTTTCTATTTTCAAAGAAACCGTGTTAGCAAATTTCTAATTTTTAGTTTTTAATACAATTTAATTTTATCTTTTTTTTTTTTACTAAAAATAATTTCTATATTAATTTTACACAGTTCCAACATTTTAATAATCTTTTTTTCTCATCCAATTTTAATATTATCGCTTTTATCAAAAATAATTTTTATATTAGCTCTAAGGTCATCTAACAATTGTTCGGCCCTTGCATAAATTATCGATCCACTTCTACGATGTGGCAATTTCTTTTCTTTAATTAACACTAGAAATAAATTTACCACTTTTCAATAAAATTGCTACATTATTTAATAAGTTTAGTCATTCGTTTAGCCACCTGAATGCTATCCGTTTCATTATAAGGAAACATTCGTCATCCATTGACCGAGCAGTCAGTATTGCTGGTGGTTGAAATCTATAAAATCTTTCTTTTAAAACAATTTTTAAAAAAAATAGTTTTCTCAAGTCCACTGTTATCGCTCTTTCCAATATGGATGGAATTTTCCTACCTAGAAAATTTTGATGCTGACCACATATTGTCTTCATATTTATTGACACAAATACTAAGCACGTTATAGATTGCTTCACCGCTATCCGTGTCAAAGATAGACGCCATGACAGTTTCCTCTATGTTGTCGGCGTAGTAGATGTCTTCGTTACTTTCGATGTCGTCGTCGTCGTCCACCGTGTCATCTTGTCCTTCTTCCTCAAAAATAGGAAACATAAGACATTCATTGTCAGAAGTGACAGTCCTACTGTCAGTTGAAATCTATAAAATCTTTCTTTTAAAACAATTGTTCAGGAAAATAGCTGTAATCACTTTTTCCAACGATGATAGGGATTTTCCTCCTAACCTTTTGTTTGAAGTAGTGCGGAATGTCAGCATCTTAATTATGTCTTTATTTTCTCTTCGTGTTATATGTGGTATCCATTTTAATTCTTACTGCTATTGGAAGTCCTCAAGCGTTTTTTTTTTTGTTTTTTTGTTATTTGTACAATTCCTTGTTTGTGATTTTGTATTACCTGATCCCAATATTTGAAAACAGTCTTCACTCGCTGAAAACCATTTTTAACCATTGATCTTAGACAGCTGTTTTATGCAACTGACAGTTTAGATATTTCTGAACAAGTTTGGCGCCCTGCATGGCATCCATATGAAAGTCTCGATCTGATGAGACTATTTAAGAACAGGACTTAATTAAATATTATTTTTGTTTTGTTTTTTTTATAAATTATTTTAATGATTTATGCTTGTTTTTATATACATTGATGAAGAGACCGATGAAAAAATTTAGCTCTGATATCTAATGTTTCTATCGTTGATTTTACAAGTACATGATGGTGCTGCTGAGTAAGTGGTAGGATGACACATTCACCCAATTCCGGGTAGGTTTTGCGACCTTTTTGCTCAGAAAGACCTCCACCTATCAAGATCTTCTCTTACTATAAGTAGTAAGATCCTATCTATCGACAGCTTGCTAAATCTGTCGCATACTTTACAGCACCTGGTATTCTATAGCGGCCATTAATCTGAGTATTTGTTCGTGATTATCGGGCAGATTGTCCAATTTTGCCTTTCTATATTTTACGCTAATTTTGCTGACACTTGTTCTATTTTTATGTTTAGAATTATTTCCTTCAAAATTGTTTTTTTCTAACTCGCTCCCGTCAGTCCCGTCGTCGACGGCTCACGCTCGCATCCGAGCATCGGGATCGTAATCCTCTCTCTCGCTATTTCCTTTATAACCCCTGGCGGCGGTGGGTTAGGTTTAGATGCTAAAACAGGCAATAGTTATTAAACGAGAATTAATCTATCCATGTATATAAAACGAGTTTTAAACATCCCATTTCCTCTCTCCCTATATATTGATTCGAACCCAGGACTCATGTTTAGAAAGCGAACGGTATAACCATTCGACGATATATATATATATATATATATATATATATATATATAGAGAGAGAGAGAGAGAGAGAGAGGGAGATGGGGGGGGAGAGAATTGTGCGTTTGGACAGAAATCGATCTCTAATAAACTTTTTAAAATGAATTATTTTTGTTTATTTTTTTATAATTTTTCTAAGTGTACAAGCGAGATATTTATTTTTTTCTTTTTTGGGGGAGGACTCACTTTTGTGATATAAACATCAAGCAGATGCAGAGGATGGAAAGACGTGGCACCAAGATCCGAAGTACGCCTTGAACTAGCGAAAGAAGCATTCCAAAATTTAAGCTATGTGCTGAGAAACGGAATAAATTCATTCAGAAAGAAATTTAAAAAAGTGCCGGATTGCTATGCTATGCCTGTACTTTTATATGGCCATGAATGCTGGACAATCTCCCCACGGATGAGGCAGTAAAAATATGGTTCCACAGAAAGATACTGAAAATCCCATGAACGGGGCGAATTTCTTGTTGTCGACACCCACTCGCATCAGGATCCTTTGTCCCTACTTCCTTTCTTTCTCCTGGTGGTGGTGGAGATGGCTGTGAATCAAAGAGAGTTTGACGATGCCATTCGTGTGAATTAGATTTTGGTGGACAACTCTTCGCGACGGATAAACCCGAACACTTGGTCAGAAGCGCCTACCTCTCGGCTCAAAGAGGGGTTTGAAACAGGTGAGATCTGTCGAGAGCTGGTTGAATTGGGTTATCCGAAACTTGACAGACCATGTCAAGGTCCGCATTGGTTACGCCAGCCTGACTGGCGCTACCCTCTTCCGCCGGTTTGGTCTTTGATATCGTGTAGATCTTTGCCTATTGCACCGTTGGCGGTCTTCGAGGGTTGGTCGCGTTTAGCCTGGTCCCACCTCCAGAGTAGAGAGGTTGACGAAGTCATTCACTTAAATTAGATTTTGGTGAACAACTCTGCGCGATGGAGAAGCTCGCACACTTGGCCAGAAGCACCACCCTTGCAGCTCAAAGCGGATTGAGACAGGCGAGGTCTGGCAAATGTACAAATATCTAAATAACTGCACTGAAATTGACTTAGAAAACGGAATAAATTCATTCAGAAAGAAATTTTTAAAAAAGTACTGGATTGCTATGCTATGTCTATACGCCGTGAATGGTGGACAATCTCCCCACGGATGAGGCAGCAAAAATGTGGTCCCACAGAAAGATACTGAAAATCCCATGGACGGAGCGAATTTTTTGTTGTCGACTCCCGCTCACATCAGGATCCTCTCTCCCTACTTCCTTTCTTTCTCCTGGTGGTGGTGGTGGTGGAGATTACTGTGAATCAAAGAGAGTTTGACGATGCCATTCACGTGAATTAGATTTTGGTGGACAACTCTTCGCGACGGATAAGCCAACACACTTGGCCAGAAGCGCCTACCTCGTGGCTCAAAGGGGGGTTGAAAAAATGCGAGACTTGGTAAACCTGGTTGCATCAGGCTGTTGGATTCTTGGTCCGTTAAGGTTCGACTTGGTTACGCCAGCCCGACTGGCGCTGCCCTCTTCCGCCGGTTTGGCCGTTGAGATCGTATAGATTCCGCCTTTGGGATCTTCGGGTGTTGGTCGCGTTCAGACTGGTCCTTCCTCCTCAACCTGGGTCGCCCTACAGGAGTTGAAAATCCAGACGGCTTCACTCTTGGGATCACTGGGAGACGTAAGCCCTCTACCATGACAAAGAACGACCATAATTTTACACTGGATATCGGTGTGAATAGTCCGTTATCAAATGTACCACTTTGAATTATTACTTTAATAGCAATAATAGAAACGAATCAATAAATATGAAAAGACTAAAAGTAAAAAAAATTATCATTAAATATATGAAAACATAATTTACCGTCGTTGGTGCTAAAAATAAATGTTTGAGAGATAAATAATAAAGTAAGAAATTCACTACTGAAGCAAAAAAAAGTAAATAAAATAACGTTACGACTCGAAACGTTTTTCTTAGAAACTTAAAAATACACCCTCGTCCATAAAAATGTTACAACAAACAATAAGGAAGAAAGGGCTAAAAAAGAATAATATTACCGGCAAATGTTGTTAAAAATATTTGAATGATAGGGAAAGCAATCAGTCTATCACTATCGGGTTACCTCCTCCTAATTTTCGAAACTGCTACTAGGAGACGCTTTCCGGTTTATAAATACTCGGCGATATCTTTTCTCGCCATCTTTTTCTCATTTTTCCCGCTTACTCGTCAACATGTAAATTTCTCGCTAAGAACGCGTTTCCCTTTTTAGGACACGCATGAACAATACACCCACGCACGTACGTACGCACCTTTCACAACATTTTTTTTTAGGACTTTCTCCTACACCAAACTACACATATGCAAACAAGTCACTAGCTTAAAAATGCTTTCTCCATTAATGTTCATTGTTTAGTAACACAGCAATATTCTATTGTGCATATAACCCTTTATTGTTAATACATTATCATTTGTTTGTACACGTATATTGGTCCTTGTATTTTTTTTAATTTTACGTGGATTCGTAATCCGAGTCTGCCATTTTGGTTGTGGGCATTTCAGGAGACTCACGTGTTTATCTCCCAACGCGTACACCGGCCCGCAACAATAACTATGTTATTTTAAGAAATATGATGAGAAAAATATATACTTTTCTCTTTTCTCCGTATTCTTTGTCAAATTCTAGGAGCATGATTTGCGGTAGGAAATGCCTAAAAGAGAAAATACTGAGTCTTGTAAAAAAGTTCATTTGGTTTATTAAGTAAATGTTCTAATTAAAAAGTGAACAAACTGTTTGGCCAACTGTTATAGTACCTATTCTATTGTAATAGACTCTCTCACACATAATAAGTAGTAGTAGTAGCGGTCGCCAGTTGGGCTCAGTGGTGTTGAGTGAGTCAGTCGATGTCGGACATTGAAGTATCAACCATCACAACTAGATTGCTGCGTCATTAACTCTTATTGCAAGTTCCTAACGTTTTGTACGTCGAACCTAATTTAGGACGACTTAGTGAAATACAAGCCTCCACTGTGAAAAATACTCTACAACACCAACCAAACACCATAATATGCGGGGAAACGCCAGAGGTTCTTCGTGTTATTTATTGGAAACTTCGGAAATAAACGAACAGAATCAAAAGTATAACGAAATAACATATGATTATTTGATTTCGATTGGAGCGAGTCCTTTGCAGTTCGGGTTGGCGAAGGTCCGTTCGGCTCGGTAGTTAATAGTTTACATGTCGGACTTTGGTAGCAGTCGAGAGTGTGTTTACTTTGGAAACTTATTGTAGACGTCAATCTGCTGTGTTTTCTCGGCCTTCAGAAGGGCGGAAAAATGTCTTAAGCAGATCACCACTTAACTTCTTCATGCGACACACTTGGTTGATTTCTCTGGCGGACCCTTCCCTGTCTCTGCCTATCGGCTGTATGTTTATATTCCTTAAAAATGGGATCCAGACTAATGGTGCAAAGCTTGGTTTCAGTCAACATAAAAAAAAACTCTTAATTTTTTTTTTTTTTGGACAAAATTCTTTTCATTCTTGCGTTCCTTTCTTTTTCATTTTTTTATAGCGGAAGTTATGCGCGCAGTTTCTTATTTTGGTAGATTTTTAAACACAATGACTAGAAATCGGGGCTAGCAAACTTCCGTCATTTCGCAGCCGTGTTCAGTCTTCTTCTTCCTCTTTTTATGTGAGAGTTACCTTCTCATTATTTGAGAGAGAAGTATATATAAAGAAGGTAGGTAATGAGAAAGATACGAGTTATAAAGTGAGTTAAATGCCTTATTTTAATTTTAATTCCTTTTTTTTTTGTTAATATATTTTATGTTTATTTTAATTATATATATATATATATATATATATATATATATATATATATATATTTTTATATATTTATTTATATACCGGGCGTAACAGCAAAGTTGTTCAAAACGTGTAGCAACAAAATTGTTTAATTGCTAGATTAAGCTTTGAACCGTTGTATCTTAAAAATATCTTACTAGAATTCTCCGATGTTTTTATAACACTATTGGACTCTAGTTTGAAAAATAAGAATGTATTTAGCTCTAAGTTGAAAGGATGATCCGTCTTGCTGTTGTGACCACCTGCTCTAGTTTTCCTCTTTACTGTTCTTTCCTTTTAAAACTTATTCATCGTTCCTTTGATGGTCCTTGAATGGACTTTGAAGATGGAAGCCAGTGTATGAATGTTTGTACCGTTACTGAAGGTCTGAATGATCTTTTTCGTCTCACCATTACTCAGTTGGGAAGACACAGTGGGGCTGACACAAAACGATTTTAAACTGTTTCCTTTCTAGCTGAATAACTGAAAGGATTTTTCAGTTATTCTTACGACAAATGGTCTCAAGATGGCTAAATTTCTTATCTGAAAATCTGGAAAAAAGAAACTCAATCAGTTTAGTGGTTTTTTAGATATTAAACATTTTGTTGGGTGGACAATTATCGCATGCTGTTATACGATTTGGACAACTTTGCTGTTACATTCGGTATGTATATATTTATATATTATTATATATATTATATTATTTAATATTTTATATATATATATATATATATATATATATATATATATCTTTTATGTTTTAGCCCAGATAAAAAAGTGTTAAGAGCTTCATTGTCCTGAATAGAAAGGTAAAGACAAAGAGAAGAACAGTTCCCCGAAATCAGTTGATTTTAAGAATAATTCATTTCCAAATCACAGAAGGAAATTTAGAAGAACAATGAAGGTCTTAGCATTTTTTTATGGGGATTTGGTTATTGAGTTTCTGCTTCATTTTCTCTTAAGGGGGCAGGGGACAATTCAAGGGTGTGAAGCTGGGTCACATTTTTCCTGGGTACTGGCTTCTAAAACATTTCTAATTACTTTCTTTTTTTGTGTTTTTTTTTTTTTTTTTTGATTTAGCTTTATGCCTTAAACCACGTTTCTCAATCTTTTTCTCTAAACTTGAATTTCCAATTCTTCTTTCACTCCATTTGGTTTCCGGCTGTTCTTCAAAGTGACATTTTGTCTGGCATGCAGAATACGCACACTCACATGAACACACATATACAAACAGACACACGCAAGCATACACATATGCACTAACACACACGAACGCACACGAAAACAAACACACGCAAGCACATATATATACACAAACACATACACGCATGCGTACACACACACGTAAAGAACATATGCGTGCACACATTCTCTCATACATGCAGGCATACACATCCAAGCAGAAACATAATCAAATTCATACACGCGCGTATATACACACATACAAACACATGCCTACACACAGATGCACACACACACACGTACATATGCACATGTATATGCATAGTACATGCATACACGCAAACACATAAACACGCACACACACGCACACATAAAGATACTTATATGACTTTTACACAGAATATTTTTCAGGTATTCCAACTGATGAATAGTTCATAATGTTTTAGTTTCGGTCATATCACCTGTCAGACCACCGAAGTTAAGTAACATTAAACCTAGTCAGTACTCAGATGGGTGACAGCTAGATAATACCAGATGCTGTAAGCTACGTGACAGACCTAGCAAGCCGGTGATAGATACAATCTCGCTACTTATAGTAAGAGAAGACCTTGAAAGGTGGGGGTGTTTCTGAACGGGAAATTTCGCAAACCTACCCGGAATTGGGTGAGTGTGTCATCCTAAAATTTACACAGCAGTACATTCATATACTTGTAAAATCTATGATAGAAACATCTTAGATATCAGAGCCAAATCTGTTCATCAATCTGTTCATCACTCTATATAAAAGCAGACATAAAATATCAAATAAATTTATAAAAAAACAAAAAATTAACATTAACTCAAGACCTGTTCTTATATAGCCTCATCAGATGTTGACATTCTACACTACTTCAAATAGAATATTAGGAAGAAAGCCTCCATCAATACTGGAAAGAGCGATAACAGTTACTGAACTTGGGAAACTTATTTTCCTGAAATGCTTAGGAAGGTAGCCTCCATCAACACTGGAAAGAGCGATAACAGCTACTGGACCTGAGAAACCTATTTTCCTGAATAGTTTAGAAAGGTATCCTCCATCAATACTGGAAAGAGCGATAACAGCTACTGGACATGAGAAACCTATTTTCCTGAAAAGTTTAAAAAGATAGCCTACATCAATACTGGAAAGAGCGATAACAGCTACTGGACCTGAGAACACTATTTTCCTGAAAAGGTTAGGTAGGTAGCTCCATCGATACTTGAAAGAGCAATATGGAACAAACATTTCATAAAACATCAGCCTGTCTTGTATTTTGTTTCGTCCTGCATCGTCTTGTTGAAAACATGTTGGTTGGTACATATGCCTCCTCGGTAGATATACGCATACCACTTCACACAGAACTATTTATTTTTTTGTCTGGACATTCATAAGAGAATTTATAGTCTTACACCAAATGGTTACAAACAGTAACTGTGAAATTGTTTTTTCTGCTGCCGGAACACGAACAAAGTGGGACGGAAACAGCAACATCGGAGACAAGCAGAAAAAAAGCCAATAAAACAGTGACACGTCCACGGCAGAGGCGACGAAGAATTCCACACAGGAACGGCGCAAAAGAAGGTCGAGCGTAACCGAGATACAGAAAGCGAGGATGAACAAAAAGGAAATCAGAATCTCCCCCGTTCCGTACAATACGGGAGACTCACGAAGCAGGAATCCGTCTATTTATATTGAACCCAGAAACATCGGTAATCTCACTATGCACGATACGAATCATTTGTATAAATAAATTCTAGCCACCGCTCAGCCAACCACCGAGGGCACATTTTTTGCAAGCGGACGTTCTCGGGTTTATGCTGGTCATTCTCTCTTGAATACGCAGCATAACGAGCGTTGTCTTTTTGATTGATGGGGACGGGAAGCCTCATCGAAGGTAGCTGGCAGTTCATACTGCCCTTCACTTCCGTTACAAACTGTTATAGATATTTTTGAATTAAAAAAACAAAAACAAATTAGAAACTTACCCCACTCGAAGAACAAAAAAAAAAAAAAAGAAATATGTGAAACCTTTCCCCTGTGTTAAATAACAGTGCATATCAAAAATGAAGCTTTTCCGTGAAACGGTTTGGTAGTGTATAACGAACAGACTAACAAACTATTTTTCACTTTATATATAACAATTATTCTATCAATTGATTACAGTCAATTTGAGTTTAATGAAAGGAAGATTGTTTGAAAAAAGCAAGATTCAGAAAAGGAAATCTTTTTGTTTTATTTTCATTAAAAGTCATCAAAAATTAACAAAGGATTTTAATTGGATTTCAGTTTTTTGTTTTGTTGATTCAAATAAACAAAATAAATAATCTTTTTTTAATGAAAAATTTAAAAAGAAAAACCTGTTCATCTGTTATTTAAATTAAACAGAAAGAAATTGAACTGAAAGCGCTTAACTCTTCTTTGGCGGGAATTTCTGACTATTTTGAATTTCAAACATCAAATTCTGTTAATTGGCTTAAAAAGAGAATTATGAAGAGATTTGCTGGAAATGATTAAACCTTTGATTCCCTTTTTCTTTCTGTTCATGGGGATTTCTTTTTAATGAGCAATCAACTCACCTGAGAAGAACACATTATTTGTTAAATCATTTGAAAGAACATCCAACCAGGCTTTTTCTTGTGACTGAACTCTGCCGAAGCACTAATTAATAAAACACGTGGACTTGCAAAGTAGAATCAAATACAATTAAATGTTTTTAAGTTTATATTTCATAACGGTGAAAAAAAAGTGGGGGATAGAATAAATTTTTACTCAATCAGAAAATACGTTAGGAAAAAATGTTAACCATAGCTCCGGTAGCAGGATTGGCTCAAGAAATAAGGACTTAGAACAGAAGATCGGTACGTTTTTTTTAATAGGTGGCGTTTGAATATGTGATTTTGCTTCACACGTGACTGAAATTTATGAAATATTCTGAATGTTATCTGACCTGGCATCTCGACTTCGGTCACTTTCACACCGCCGTGACCTGGCTTCCCTCGGTCTTTTCTATAAATATTTTTATAGCAGTTGTTCTAATGATCTCTCTTCCTTGGTACCTTTAAGCGTTTACTAGATTGGCAACTCGGTCTCATCCTCTTACTATTAAAATATCTAGATGGAACCGTAAGTTCTATTCTGATATATTCTTTTCTCGCAATTCTTGCCTGTGGAAATCTGGTTTCCTATCACCTACGGTCTTCAAAATTTTAAATGCAACTTCAAACGCCATCTTCTGCCTTCCTGAATTCTGTTTTATTGTTCTTTATCCTCACTAATGTTTTCTCATTCTCTTTCACTCTCAGTAAACCTTGACATCTTAGTGGCATTATCGCTTTGTTTGGGGTGAAATTATTTTTAAAACATGTACACGCATACGCATATATACAGCAAGTTGATGCAAAGGTTTCCAGTAACATAATTTATGTCGGGATTTCTGGAATGAGGAATTATCATTATTTACGTCATTTACTTTGAATATACGCTCTTTTAGCGCTATAGGGCGTCGTCAGTGATGTTCTGGAGATGGATCATTGGGCAGTTTCGGGTCTTTCAAACCTCATACTGACCTCACCAAATCGACCCCATCAGAGCTGATCAGACTCTGAAACGCCCTCTAAAAAATGCTTGTAGACACTGACTTCTATAAACATACCCCGTTATCACACATTTGATTGGAGAATGACCAACAGCCAATCGCAACGGTGCGAAATCTATTTAAGCCGTTTACGGGTGATTTTTTTCTTTTTTCATTTTTTCAGTGGACACCCCTTCATCAGATACTTAGAAGGTAATTATGTTTTCCGTTTTTACCCACTTCCTATCAAGTTTCATTTCACCAGCTAATAATTACTATTTACAGAGATAAAAAAAAATATATTCGGACTATTGTTCTGATCTTTGTTTTTTCTATATGATTCATATGTGGGGCACCTCGAGGCGGTGTAATGGTTAGCAAGCTTGTCTCGCTAGAACAATTACAACTGAGTCGTGAGTTCGATCCTCATTGGGTGACTCGTACTTTCGGCCTTGTGCCACATCTAAGCTACGCTTGGAAAATCACTATATGATTCGTGTGTGGATTATGAATATTAAATGATTTTACGTTAAAAGTGAAAATGGAAGAAAATGAGATGCATTTTCGCCGTTTGATGCTATTTCTAGATAGGAAAAACCGCTGTGCAAACAGAAAAAAAAATTGCCATTTATGGAGATGCTGCCATTGCAGAAAGTACTGTTTGTAAGTAGTTCGTTAGGTCCAGGCTTGAAAATTTTGATCTGTAAAACCAAAGATGTTCCAATAGCCCCGAAGTTGTTAATGATGATTAAATCTAAACGTTAAAAATATTCTTGGCGACGCAATACGGGATCTCGCAGAGATACTCCACATACCTCATATGCGCGTTGTAAGGCATTTGAAAACAATTGGATACGTAACTCGCTGAAGATGTTTGGGTGCCACAGGATTTAACGGATAAAAAATTTCTTGGATAGCGATTCTCTGCTGAAGAGCAACATTGTTTTCAACAATGTGGGTCGAAAAATATCCAGCCACTGTTAACAAATCCTGTTTGAATCTGAATTGGCTGGTCAACTTTAACGCTACAAAAACTAAATTACTCTCCATTAACCATCATAGAGATCCTTCCCTGCCCCCCATTAAAATGTCTGATAGTCAACTTCCTGAGAGCAACTCCCTGCGTCTGCTCGGTATCACGCTGACTGCTGACCGGAGATGGAACAAATACATTGAGTCAATTGCTTCTTCCACCGCGATGAAAGTTGGCTCTCTGTGCCGCGCCAGGAAATTTTTCTCCCCTGAATCGATACTTCAAATATACAAAACAACCATTCGCCCTTGCATGGAGTATTGCTGCCATATATGGGCTGGAGCACCTTCTGCTTACCTCGGAGTTCTTGACAAGATCCAGAGACGGATATGTAATCTAATTGGCCCTGATTTAGCCTCTCGTCTACAGTCACTCTCTCACAGACGTGCCGTCGCCTCTCTCTGTCTTTTCTACAAATACTTCCATGGTAACTGCTTTGATGACCTGCTTTCACTGGTTCCCAGACTCCATAAATTCAAGCGCCCTACGAGGCTGGTATCCCGCTCCCACCCTTACACCGCAGAAACTTTCAAATGTAGCCGTCTCTTCTACTCCAATAGCTTCATACCTCGCACCTCTCGCCAGTGGAACACCCTCCCCAATTACTGTTTCCCTGAAAGCTATAATCTCCAAATATTCAAATGTAATGTCAATCGACATCTCCAGTTACCTTGATCTACCCACTATCCTTCTCCTCATCCTTTCTCCTATCATTCCTATCTGCTCTCTATCTTCCGCAACCCCCTGCATCCTAGTGGCTTCACGCCTTGCTTGGGGCGTAATGCTTAAAAAAAAAAAGAAAAAAAAAGGTATCGAAGTGTTTTCAAATATGAGACATGTGAAGTATCACTGCGATGTTATGCAACTTAAAGATTCACTGTAAAATACGGAATACATTTGCCGAACAAACTATCATCATTACGAGTCTCCAGAGAAATTGACGTCGCGACAAGTGGACGTAAAATATTGGCACTGGACTGCGACCGCGACCACCGGTGTCGTGTCACAACACTTTAGATATTTCTGAACCTGTTTGGCGCCATGAATGGCACCATATGAAAGTTTCGATCTGACGAGGCTAATTAAGTAATGACTTGACTTTTTACGCTAATGTTTTGGTTTTGCAACAATTTGCAGCATTGGGCAAAATTATACCCCTAACGCAGCCTATTCTATGTTATTTTTTTTTAAAGTGGTTGATATTGTCACTCTCAGGATATTTATATATATATATATATATATATATATATATATATATATATATATATATAAAATGTAAAGGCTGTCATAGCTCTCTCCCCCCCTCTCTCTCCCCCCTCTCTCTCTCTATATATATATATATATATATATGGATAGATAGATAAGGGAAAGAGGATGTTCAGCTTACCCTTTTACTTAACTGTTTTGTCTCTTCGAAACTTAGACGCTCATGGCTCTTTACAGCGTCCATTTTCATTTAATATCAATAAATAGTTTATTATCTTAATTCTTCTTAGGAAAGATAATGAAATGGTTTCTCTTTGCTTTCTCTATGATTTTAAATTCAAATTTCTTTCTTTTAAACTGGTAGCCACCCAACGCTAAAGATCCCACTATGTTTATATTTAATCCATAGCTGGGAGGAAACGAAATGGATTCATGATTTCTCAAGGGCAATAAGATATGATCTGGCACTGAAATGACAGTACTGATGGTATCTGTCCTCAATCAATTATGAAAATTAAGATTGTTAAATTCATCATTTATAAACACTTCAAATAAATCGATGTACAGATCAATTATAACATATTTAGTACAGGAGATATAGATTTGAATGCATGATATGATACTGCAGTCCAGCACTGTCAAATGCTGCAAAAACTAAAATGTTTGTGTTATGTTCTTAAATAGCTTCGTCAGATCTAGACGTTGATATGGCTGTCATACATGACATCCAACTAGTTCAGAAATGTCAAAAATATCATACGTATACAAATGATAGATATGAACAGACTGACATTAACAGATTAGGATAGATAGATAGATCTGATCAGATACAAAGAAAGAAACTGTAATAGATTAAGAGAAGAGAAGAGAGAGAAAGACAGACAATGAGCAGACTGATAGATAGATAGATAGATAGATAGATAGATAGATAGATAGATAGATAGATAGATAGATAGATAGATAGATACAAAATTGTAATTGCTAGATTAGGATAGTGAGAGAGTGACACAGGCAGGCAGGCAGGTATATATATATATATATATATATATATATATATATATATATATATATATATATATATATATATATATATAGTGCGCAGGTATGTAAAAAATAAAAAAGAACACGTTGGGTGCATAATCCGGAGTTCCTTTGTATTTTTGTTTTTATTTTTAAGAAAACAGAAGTAGAGCTTATAACTCAACCTTAGCAAAACCTCTCAGAAGATGATGAATCTATAGATAAGAATTAACTCTCTGACCACTTAACGAAGAAAACTAGCCTAGCCACCCCCACAATAACGAATGTTATAACGAACCATGCTTAAAAACAAACGTAAACCAAGAGATAGCTTATTCCTAAAATTTCGTTTGAAGATGAAACGGGACTAAACACGTTAATTCAACTTAATTTTAATAATTATTTGGATGGTTTCGGCTCTCGTTTTTGAAACATGAGAACTCTTATGTAGTGAAGGAATCATATTTTTAAACAAAAAATATTATAATATTTTATATATATATATATATATAGAGAGAGAGAGAGAGAGAGAAAGAGAAAGAGAGAGAGAGAGGGGTCGAGAGAGATAGATAATAAATAGATAGATAATGAAAAGGCTGTCATAGTTCTCTCTCTTTCTCTCTCTCTCTCTCTCTCTCTCTCTCTAGATAGATAGATAGATAGATAGATAGATTTGATCAGATACGAAGAAACTATAATTCCTAGGTTGTGAGAGAAACACACAGATAGATAGATAGATAGATAGATAGATAGATAGATAGATAGATAGATAGATAATGAGAAATTGAAAGTTCGGGAATATTCGTATGAAAACAATTACCCAAACACATAACTGACACCATTTTCTTTGAAGGAATCCATTGCCTGCTATTTGTATACTAACCCACAAGGAGTACTGCTCACAAAGGGCAGCAGCCATATATCCCCTACATTTGTTTCGCGTACTTTGTTCAAATTCCGTGAACTTTTCGGTAGCAACTCAGAAACAGTTAAATAAGAAATATTTACCATAAAATGTCTGCATTTTGTGGAGAAATATGAAAATAGAAATTCTATTAAATATCAATGGATTCAAAATTAAAATAATCTGAGATAGTTGATACATGAACATTTTGTGGCTGTTTCTTTTAAAACGAAATCCCTAAAATATCTTTTTTAATTGTGGTTTACTTTCACTTTCACTTTCACTTTCCAAGCTCAAACAAATATCTCTTTTTATTTGCATGAGCTGTGGAATAAGAAACTCGGTAAAACATACTGGAAAAAAAACATCGGACTGCAATTTTAAACAACTACAGATCAAACTAAGGATGAATAATTCTGTGTTCACAGGGCCAGATATCATGGAATTTTTTTCACAGGAGAGATGTCCGATTGTAAATGATGGCATAATTTAATTTGGGAGGAAGCAAATCTACAGAAATTTTCACAGATCTTAACAAAATTCTAATTCTATTGAAACCGGTTTTTGCCTCAGGATCAGCCTGTTGTTCATTTAACCATTTATTATTTATTATTTTCCTTCTTTTCCTTTTAATTTTTTTAACATTTTTTGCAAAGATAATTTTTACGCTGTGTAAAATGCCAAAAATAAAAAACAAAATCTCTGAACATTGCATTTAATTAAAAACATCAAGTTTTGAGAATCAATATACATTTCGAAATAAACAAAATCAGTAAAAACAAAAAAACAAGATACACACACACACACACACACACACACACACACACACACACACATATATATATATATATATATATATGCAAGTTTGGTTGAAAACAACTGACAAGGTGTGGTGGTTGAGTTTTTTATATAATTTCTCATGTGTTCGTATATTTTTTCTTTTCAGCACATAGATTATATAAAAATTATCCAATGTTTTCCAAACGCTTATGGCTCTACTTTTAGCCATTATCAAGCATGAATTTTAATTTACTTTTAACTGAATATATGTATTGTTCTATGTATGCATCTAAAGTTATAAGAATGTTTTATTTTCCAAACACAATCAGCACATTGTGACCATGTTCATAGTTGATATTAATATCAACTATGAACACGTACGAGTTTGTGCGCATGCGTAGAATGTTGTTATTTCTCTTTTCTTCATAATTTTCTATATTGTCTTATACACTCTTACTATTTTTTCCCTTCTTTTTTCTTTCTTTCAGCTCTGAGTGTGAAAGATAATGTAACAATGTCATATCCGGTGTTGTAGACAGAACTGGTGCACATAGTTTGTCACAAGGTCCCCAAACGATCCTCTCCAGGTTTTGAATTCAGAAATGTCCTCATAGACTGGTTGCCACCAAGGCTATGGGAATCAGTCTGTCCTGCTATATACCATTGGGGAGAGGAGATGGATTCATACATTTCTCAAGGAAATTTGAACGTAAGGAACGAACTCGACTGGAATTATATATATATAAAGAATTAATGGATTTATCTTTAATCAAATGTTTAATCAAATGTTATTATAGTGGATACTCGTATTTGAAATAGATGTCCTGTTTTTATTTTAAACGGTGTGGATTACGTCTATCGACCAGCACATTTGAAAATATGCTCCCTACGAATGTGAGACGCGCCAGGTTGGCTATGGTTTCCCCTATAGTGGGGGGGGACGAAGGTCCGTTCTCTATCGAGGAGAGAATAGCAATAAATAAATAAATAAATAATTCAACAATATCATTTACCTACTTTTGTTTATTACGCATTAAATGACGTCACTTAGCATTCTCCATAATTTGCCAGGATTTTTCAGTTAAAAGATGGATTCATACCGTTCCAAATGAAATTTTGTACATAAATAAAAGTCACAAACTCGACTGGTATTCGAATTTGGCTCTCCGACTCCTCATTCCAAGCCTACACGCACACGCACACGCACGCGTGCGCGCGCGTACACACACACACACACACAAATATACATATATTAAAGGTAATGAATCCATAGGTATATAATCCAAGTGGAACCTCGGTTCTCGAACGTCCCAGAAATCGGTTTTCGAACAGAAAATTTGAGATGAAAATGCCTCAGTTATCAAACAAAATTTCGGTTCTTGAACAACATTGCCAAACCGAGTTAACCCGAACGTAATAAATTCTGAGTCGATCGCCGTGTTGTATACATTCGTGTGTTGTTCCGTGCTTTTCTTTTCCAATTTTATTGTTCTTTGACTTTTTTCTCTCCATTTATTCCTATTGGAAAAATAGTTTGGGTTTACGAACATTTCGGTTTACGAACGGCCTTCAGAAACAAATTAAATTCGTGAAGCGAGGTTCCACTGTAATCATACTTATTATAAAACCCAGGTTGTGTGTGTGTTTGTTCGTTTATACATTGGATTGGATTTCCTACATTTTTCAACCGATTACAACAAAACTTCACAGGACTACGTAAAATTATCTTGCGGTGCTTCTGACAGCGCCAAAAATTGGAAAAACACAATTGTTTTTGCACGAAATCAATTTGAAAACACGATTAAGAGGCACCGCTGTTTCGAGAACTCATATCAAGTTATACTTATTATGAAACCCAGGTTGTTTGTTTGTGTGTGTGTGTGTGTGTGTGTGTGTGTGTGTGTGTGTTCATTCATATATGGAATCGGGTTTCCTACATTTTTCAACCGATTTCAACAAAACTTCACTTTTTTTGGCAGGTAGTGTTTCTTATTGTCTTGCACACTTTTTTCTTTATTTTTACATTCAGAATGCTTTAAAAATTCCATTTACAAGACAATTGTTTATAATAAAATTCTATTCAATCGCTAGACTCATAACGATTGAAAACAATGTTTTTATTTGAGTTTGGGTTTGACCAATTCGTAAAAAAAAAAAAAATCAAGTCAACCTTAAACAATAATCTTTGTCAATTTTATTTTTCAGTCTTTATGATGGTCGATACTTGGTCTATCTCTAACTGTTACATCCCCGAGCAACGCCGGGCTCTACTGCTAGTATAAAATAAAATAATAATTAATGAAATATTAACACTGATCCACAAAAACAGCTAGGTGTATTTATTATTACAGAACAATAATTAAATCCTCCCTTTAAGACAAATATCTCCCACCCTCCCCTGAACACATTCGTCTGACTGAAACATTGAAATGGATAAATTATGTATAATTTTTTCGATGTTTTTTTGTAGCTTTCACATTTACATTTCTAATTTCGACACGAACTCAGTCTATACCGTGGTTGAATAAGACTGACGAATTTTATTTTTTCATTTTTCGAAATAAGCTTATTCCCCATGTGAGATGTGATTTTGGATTTTAATATATATATATATATATATATATATATATATATATAAAAGTGAACATAGAAGTCAACACTTACAGGCAACAGTTTGTTTCATGCTAGATGCAATCGTTAAAATACGTTAAAAAACGACATTATTACGTCATTATTTTTGCACCAACCTAATAGCATGAAACAGACTGTCGCCTCTAAGTGTTGACTTCTATGTTCACTTTTATATTTCCACACGCTCTATCTCTGATATTGAGCACTTTATCCCATAAATATAGCACATCTTAAGACTATATATATATATATATATATATAAATATATATATATATATATAAAGAGATTGGGCCAGATGTAAGTATACACTTTGAACTGTTCACAGACCAGACAGAGTGACTCTTATCCGATTTTCTTCATTCATAGACGTCCTAGGACAGGGGTGGGGAACCTTTTTGTGCATGAAGGCCACATTGAAATACATCGTCCCTCATAGAGGCCGCATTCACCAAGTGATTTTTTTTACAGTTAAACATTTTACTTCTGAGGTAAATAATGCATGAAATAGAATTTAATAAATATATAATCCAATAAAAACAGACATTATAAATATGAAAAACAAGATATTTTCAAAGAAATACTTTATTCACCTTTTAGACAAATTAATGACTTCCTTAGCATTGCGTCTTTTGAGATAGCATTTTGATACCAGGCTCTAACATGGCGGTTTTTAGTTTTAATTGGTCTTCCAAATGCTCATTTGTCGACTGTATTCTCAACGAATTCTTGATTTGTGTCAAGTACGAGAATGTGCATTCACAACTGTAGGTTGAAGAAAATAAGTTGGTGTGCATGTTCATGAAAGCGGGGATATTCTATCGTCCCTTTTCAAATTTCAATGGGATTGTTCTTGCTGTCAAACAGAGTTTTCAGGGTATTATCTTCAGACAACTCAATAAGCTGATACGTTAACTAAGTGCAACTGAAAAGCAAGTTTCACGGTGACTGAATCTTCTGCTGTATATTAATGAATCTGAAATTGACTTGCATTCCTGTCCCGAAAGGCCAATTGCTGAGTTATATTTGCATCCTTCTATTTCAAATCTCTATTTTTTTCCTGTCTTCTATCTCTTGTCAGCACTGTATCTGTTTATATGCCAGTTTATTTTCTTGCATCAGCTCGTGAATTTCTTTCTATTCTTTTCCTTTTTCTCTAATTTCCCTAAAGTGATGCTTCTCTGTGGTTGAAAATTTATCTCTAACATAGGCTCGAGAATGTCTTTCTTTGTTTCTCTAGTTTCCCGAATACGAGGGCTCTTGTTAGTTATTTACTTCATACGTAGTCGCGAATTTCTTCTCTTGAATTGGCGATATCGCTAGGGAAGTTTTATTTTTATTTTTTTATTTTCTGCTTTCTACAATAGTCATACTTACGGTATGATATATATATATATATATATATATATATATATATAAACACTGATAAAAGATGGTTTCAATTTTGTGGTCTTCTTTCTAGCTAAACATTTTTTTCATACAGAATGTACGATTTTTTTTGTTTCAAATATTTTTATCGAGTTTTTCTTATCTCTATCTATAAAAGGCAGAATGTGTGTGTGTGTGTGTGTGTGTAACGAATGCACGGCCTCAATTTTCGACGGATTTGAACCAAAATTTGCACGCACATGCTCCAAGTTAGTGGAAAGGCCAAGACCGACTTTGCATTTTCCAACTCCCATCGATAGTGGAAATAATCGATTTTTTCATGCTTCTACGGCAGTTTTCATGTAGTTTGCAGCCATTTTGTACTGGCCAGAGTGAGAGATTATAGCTGGCTGCCACGAATGCTAACTAGCATGCTAGCATGCAAAATATTCGATAGCTGCATTCGTCACAAGTGGGGAAAATTTAAATCCTCATTGGCTCATTCGCTTGCATAAACTCAACGTTGATTCTGATTCCGCAGAACTGGGTTGAGTGTGAAAAAGTATTTGTTGTTAACATTCTTTTTTCATTCGTTTTTTCCAGTTATGAGTCCTTTTTTTTAAAGCTGATCGTTTTGTGTTCATTTTGTTTAGTTCTTTTGTCGTAACAGATTTAATGTTTAGTATAGAGCTTAGAAAAAATTCGCAGTGCGAGATAGTCAAGGAGTAAGGCATGTAGCAACATCAGCACGGCAAAGGGCACTCTTTTAAAGGCAAGGAAGGGCAAATATATTTTAAGTCAAGTGATAGCGATTGCTGTATGAGTCGTACGATTTTTGAATCAAGAGGAAAATCTATTGTGAACTTTTAGTTTAGAGAGCTGGAGGTGGATCTAGTACATTTTTTTGCTGGCTTCAGCTCCGGCTTTAACGTTTTTAAATTATCTGGTTCCACAGACCAGCTGAAAATTTTCAGAAGGCCAAACGTGATGACCCAGAAGGCCGCACGTTCTCCACCCTTGTCCTAGGATATCCAAATTTCGGTGCATTAAACACTGAACCCTTTTTTATTTTCAAATTTATTTCTTATATGATAAATTGTCAGCCGAATTGGTGGATCAGTTTCAAATGCTTCTCTCTACGCTTTGCGCATCTGCTCAGTATTTTCAAAACTTCCAGTACTGCTTCAGAATCCAGTTTCTTTGTTCTCGACTCAAATTATTTGCTATTATTCACAACACGACGTAAAAAAAAAATAAATAAATAAAAGGTCTGGACAGTAGATAAATAATTAAACAATTGTATACCTACTTTTGGTCCACTCTGTATATACACACCTTGCCTCCACAGACACATACAGAGAGAGAGAGAGAGAGAGAGAGAGAGAGAGAGAGAAACAAACAAAAATACATACATACACACGCCCACATACAGATATCTGCGTATTTTCCATATATTATACAAAAAGTGGATAACAAAATATTTGTTGCATAATTTTTTCTATTTTTTTTTATTTAGTGGATAGGCGAGATCACGGTAAAGCTTTTTGGCAAACGGCATCTTCCTGCAAATACACTCATTTTAATATACTCATCATAAGATCAAGATATTTTTTTTCAACTATGCAGCTTGCCTTCTCTCCATACAGTAGGCGTCCGCTGACCGAAGCGAGTGACAGAGCCATGTGGGAAAAGAATTGAAAGCGGGCAATAAATATCTTTATCAGGTGTCATGACCAAAAGGATTGTCGACTCTCGCACTGGGACCATTAACATCCTCGCAATTTGAAATTTAATTCAGTTCAAAAGAACACTATTCAATATCAAGCATTGGCGAAGGTTGGAGGAGTAGTGGGAAATTTCGTGATTTCCCAAAGACTTTATTGCACTCCTGCATGACAAATAAATAAAATATATACAAAATATTTTTCTCATCGAGATACATACATACATACATGCATATATATATATATATATATATATATATATATATATATATATATATATATATATATAACCCAAAAACGCTTTTTTTTTAAAGTGCTCAATACAGAGTAGAGCAAATAGCATTTATTTGAAAATTATAACATAAACATGTTATAACATCACTAGAAAAATAGCCATTTTGTTTCGACACTTCCGGTGTCTTGTCAAGATGGTGTTGATTATGTGTCTTGTCAAGTAATAACACCATCACTTGACAAGACACCAGAAGTGTTGAAACAAAATGGCTATTTTTGTAGTGATGTTATAACATGTTTATGTTATAATTTTTGAATAGATAGATAGATAGATAGATAGATAGATAGATAGATAGAGTATGGATAGGAATTCAAGAAAATGATAGGAAAAAGAACAAGTAGGGAACATATCTTAATCTAAAATGTTTCACTTTATTAAAGCTTCGTCAGAGATCAAGATAGAAATGATAAAAAAATAATAAAAAGCAAAGAGACACAGATTAATGGTATGCCTTGTTTGGTTATTTCTTATTGCTTAGATACGTGTTACGTGTAATGAACAGATAATATTGAAATATGTGTGGCAAAAATTCTAGACACTAAAGTGTGTAAAAGTTAGTAAGATGTAGTAGGATGTTTTGATTGGATTCGTGTCACGTGTAAGAAAGTAACAGATCATATTCAAATAAGTGTAAGAAAACATTCTGGATGCTAAAGTGTGTATAAGTTAGTAAGACGCTGCAGGATGTTTTGAAAAATTTTGTTTCGTTTGATTTTTCATTAAAGTATATCACATGCGTATTTGTATATATATATATATATTTTTTTTTTAATTCGGAAGAGATAAGTTCGATTCATGAACAATGGATCTGTAGGAAAATGATGTAATGTAGTTTTTTAAACATGTGTTAATAGTTGTAATATTGCTATAAATATATTTTCATATTTTCTCTTTAAATAGTTATGTTCTTTATATATATATATATATATATATATATATAATGTCAATATATATATATATATATATATGAAAATTTCTCAGAGTTAACCTGTAGAAAAGACAATATTTATAAATATAAATGACAATAGGAAAACTGTAGTAGTTGCTGACGCGATTCGTCCAATGTGGACTTTCTCAAAGCAAAAAACGAAATGAATTTATTTAAACAAAATAACTAATAATAACAAAAACAAAATGTCCTTAGCAACGGGAAGAATTTAGAGAACGCTATTTTCATACTGTTAACTGAAAATTACGTCAATTACTGTCACGTGTAGAGATATTGTTATTATTACTGTGTTGACGGATTCAACCATTTTCTTTTGATTTTACGATATTGTTGTGTACGTTTGTTTGGGAGAGCAGTAAGAGAGCTAAGGACATTTTGTTTTTGTTATTATTAATTACTTTGTTTAAATAAATTCATTTCGTTTTTTTGGACGAAACGCGTCGGCAACTACTACAGTTTTCCTATTGTCACTTATATATATATATATATATATATATATATATATACTGAATGGAATTTTTATCTGACATTAGTTCTTTATTACTGTAAGCGTTATTTTTAGTGGGTAATAAATATTTGAGTTGCTATCCTTTTTTTCTTTTTCTTAATCAATGAGATTAATGACCGTTTAAGTTTGAGAAGTTCTACTAAAGAAAAATTGTGCCTCCGGCAGGATTCGAAAAGAGGATACAGGTTCGATTCCTGACGGAAGCATGATCTTTCTTTAGCAGAACATCTAGAACAAACTATGCCGATTGTCATTGATTTCACTATTTAAGAAAATGAAAACAAAACCAAGGATAACAACTTAAATACGTGTAGCCACCCAAAAATAACGTTTCAAAGATTATAAGAACACAAAAGAAAACTTACACCAGTGTTAAATGTGCATAAAATTAAAAAAAAATCGAAAAAATATAAGCTGTAAATTGCTGATACCCTCTGACCCTCTAAATGTGGACGGAAACTCTGGAGTCGGGATGCTGAAGGTAACATCAATCAGCTAAGTGACAAACCTCCACTCCAATTAATCCTGTATATATATGATGAATTGTGATTACGATTCCAATGTAATAAATTATAACCATGGACTAGGACCATTAACTGTGTGTTTGAGCCTTTTTATATTATATTCTTACTCTGTCGTGAACATTTGAGTTCTACCTGGATTCTATCCTCTTGGGAAATTATGTATATAAATATTTTGACCACTAATATTATCAATCTCTCTCTCTCTCTCTCTCTCTATATATATATATATATATATATATATATATATATATATATATATATATATATATAAATGACCATACTCGTTTGGAAAACCTCGGATAGCTCAACTTGTAGTAGAACAAATCGGTACCCGAGGAAGGAAAAAATTGGAAGTAAAAAAAGAAAGAACATTAAAACAAGACGAAACCAATCGTCAAGTGCTTAAGTTCCAAGTCCAAAGAAAAAAAAAAACTCAAACGAGTAGAAAGACTAAAACGTAGAGTAGATAAACTAGAATAAGAAGCCAAGCAAACTTACTTAGGTTTCACCTAAACGGATCTTCAGAGTAAAACCCTGAAGATTCGTTTAGATGAAACGTAGGTAGGTTTGCCTGGCTCCTTAGGATTATTCTAGTATATATATATATATATATATATATATTTATATACTAGCGTGGATACCTGGCGTTGCTCGGAAGATCTCTGAAAAATAGTTTATTATGGACAATTTATTGATATTTTTCAGCCATCTTATGGAAAATAATTTTTTACTCAATCTTTAAAAAAATACATTTCATTATTTTTATTTTTATTTTGGTTTGTTACAAAAAACTAAATTTAGTAAATTATCGCGCTTCCAAATAACACGCTCAGCGTGGGGCAGGGTGGGAGTCTTAGGTAGCTGAGCATCTACACATTTTTAATCAAAAAGACACTTTAATTTTCGATTTAAATACTAATATAAATACTTTGTTAATGTTGTTTTCAGGCAATTCAAACTTAGATATAAGTTCATTCAGCTTTTTTCAAATTATCTATCTATTTATACATATATAAAGGGCAGTTGCCTGTGTGTGTCTGTGTCTGTGTGTGTGTCTGTGTCTCTGTGTGTGTGTACGGCTAAAACTAACAAACTACAGTAATTCAGTACAAAATAAATATATATACAGATTCAGACTCATCACTCAAGCCAGATATTTGTTAAAAAAAAAAAATAATCGTCTACAGACAACTGGCTTATATATATATATATATATATATATATATATATATATATATATATATATATATATATATATAGTTTATGCAAATTTAGGTAATCCGTATGGGTAGACCTGAGGAGGATGATATCCAGAGAGCTCAATGTGAAATTCAGAGCAGATATGTTTGAATAAAAAACAGACCACGTTAAGATTCCATGTAATAAGCTATTTCACCATAACCCCTTTAACAGGGTTCTGGATCATCAGACTTTAATTCCAAAAGCTGAAATGAAAAATAAATAAATAAATAAATAAATAAATAAAAAAATTAAAAAATTTTTTTTTTTTTTTTTTTCATTTCAGCTTTTGAAGTAAAAGTCTGATGATCCAGAACCCTGTTAAAGGGGTTATGGTGAAATAGCTTATTACATGGAATCTTAACGTGGTCTGTCTTTTATTCAAACAATATATATATATATATATATATATATATATATATATATATATATATATATATAATGTCTATTCTATGTCAGCTATTTTGAATATTTCATGAATCGATTGTGTCGCTCTGGTGTAACTTATCAGCCAAGTAGATGGCGCCTTGCTGCTGATGGAAGAACAGACACTTTCTCGTGGTGTTATTCACTCGAGAGTAAGACTTAATTCAATAAGCTTGCCTTCTCTGTGGATCTTGCTTTAACCATGACCGTGTAAGAAGAGACTTCGTGTCTCATAGGTTTGGGTTTTTTTTTTGCACATCATCGCGTTCTTCATGTCTGTCAATCCTCCTTCTGTTCAAATTTGGTTCCATGTGACTACCGGAATTTTCCAAAAGCTAAAATATCTAAAAATTGAAACATCATCGGCGAGATAAAGAAGAACGGTTTGAGGCAGTTGATGGTGATCCACAAAAAGGATCTGCAAGCTGTTTTGAAAAGGGGAAAGGATATTGGAGTAATTATCCAAATGGGAATACTTTGAAGAGGAGTAAAGAGGCATTGCTCAAAATCAGTTTTTAATTAATTTGCAATGGTTGGATACACTATGAACATATGCCGAAAGCTGTTTCTTGTTTTTTGTTTTTTTATCTAAATCTGGATCCTGTCATTCAATTATCTGGATATTGTAATAACAGGAGACGGAAAGAGTGAACTAGAAATCTGAAGGCGCATAGGAAAAATCGAAAAAAACTTTTTAGAAACTGCTATGTGATGTCTAACCTGATGAGCTGCTATATGATTTCAAACCTCTGGACTGTTATGTGATGTCTGACATGATGGACTGCTATATGATTTCAAACCTCTGGACTGTTATGTGATGTCTGACATGATGGACTGTTATATGATTTCTAACCTCTGGACTGTTATGTGATGTCTGACATGATGGACTTCTCTGTTATGTCTAACCTGCTGGACTGTTATATGATTTCTAACCTCTGGACTGTTATGTGATGTCTGACATGATGGACTTCTCTGTTATGTCTAACCTGCTGGACTGTTATATGATTTTTAACCTCTGGACTGTTATGTGATGTCTGACATGATGGACTTCTCTGTTATGTCTAACCTGCTGGACTGTTATATGATTTCTAACCTCTGGACTGTTATGTGATGTCTGACATGATGGACTGCTATATGATTTCAAACCTCTGGACTGTTATGTGATGTCTGACATGATGGACTGTTATATGATTTCTAACCTCTGGACTGTTATGTGATGTCTGACATGATGGACTTCTCTGTTATGTCTAACCTGCTGGACTGTTATATGATTTCTAACCTCTGGACTGTTATGTGATGTCTGACATGATGGACTTCTCTGTTATGTCTAACCTCTGGACTTCTATATGATTTCTAACCTCTGGACTGTTATGCGGTGTCTAACTTACTGGACTGCTATATGATTTCTAACCTATGGACTGTTATGTGATGTCTGACATGATAGACTGCTATGTGATGTCTAACCTCTGGACTGCTATATGATTTCTAACCTCTGGACTGTTATGCGATGTCTAACTTGCTGGACTGCTATATGATTAATAACCTCTGGACTGTTATGTGATGTCGGACATGATAGACTGCTATGTGATGTCTAACCTCTGGACTGCTATATGATTTCTAACCTCTGGACTGTTATGCGATGTCTAACTTGCTGGACTGCTATATGATTTCTAACCTCTGGACTGTTATGTGATGTCTGACATGATGGACTTCTCTGTTATGTCTAACCTCTGGACTGTTATATGATTTATAACCTCTGGACTGTTATGTGATGTCTGACATGATGGACTTCTCTGTTATGTCTAACCTGCTGGACTGTTATATGATTTATAACCTCTGGACTATTATGTGATGTCTGACATGATGGACTTCTCTGTTATGTCTAACCTCTGGACTGTTATATGATTTCTAACCTCTGGACTGTTATGTGATGTCTGACATGATGGACTTCTCTGTTATGTCTAACCTGCTGGACTGTTATATGATTTATAACCTCTGGACTGTTATGTGATGTCTGACATGATGGACTTCTCTGTTATGTCTAACCTGCTGGACTGTTATATGATTTATAACCTCTGGACTGTTATGTGATGTCTGACATGATGGACTTCTCTGTTATGTCTAACCTGCTGGACTGTTATATGATTTCTAACCTCTGGACTGTTATGTGATGTCTGACATGATGGACTTCTCTGTTATGTCTAACCTCTGGACTGCTATATGATTTCTAACCTCTGGACTGTTATGCGGTGTCTAACTTACTGGACTGCTATATGATTTCTAACCTCTGTACTGTTATGTGATGTCTGACATGATGGACTGCTATGTGATGTCTAACCTCTGGACTGCTATATGATTTCTAACCTCTGGACTGTTATGTGATGCCTGACATGATGGACTGCTATGTGATGTCTCACCTGCTGGACTGTTATATGATTTCTAACCTCTGGACTGTTATGTGATGTCTGACATGCTGGACTGCCACGTGATGTCTAACCTCTTATATACAACACAAATCCTGAAAATTGCGTCACAAAATAAAGTCCTGAAGCGATAGATATGTGGTCTTTAACTACAAATATTGAGAATGCCATGGACAAATAATGTTACAAATGAGGAAGTTCTAAATAGCATATTAACTATAAAGAACCTGTTAATAAAAATCAGAAAAGGACTGTGTAAATTTTGGGGGCACATAATGAAGAAAGAAGGCTTAGAAAATTTAACATTCACAAGACACAGTACCTTGAAGTCAAGTAACCTTACTAATAAGCTTGGATAAATGGATACTAGAATAGAGAGTGGAAAGGATAGGGAAAAGATAAACCTTATTAAATGTTATAAAAGATAGGAAGTTGTGGAGAACCATGATTATCCACGTTCTGAAGGATTATGGCATATAGAAGAAGAAATATACTTTAATAATGTACAAAGATAACGTTACAAGTTTTTAGAAAAAAATATAGAAAATTAGTTTGAAAAAATTTCAGTTGCAAATATTCTCTCAAATTTAAACAAAAAATGGAATTATTAACATTTTCAGTTTATTTTTAAAGTTTCCCATATCCCTCAAGGACATAGATTGTCCTGCTTCTTCAAAGCTTTTCTCCCCTTTAATATCTGTGAAATGCCATGATTTGGGAAAGATCATTGAGTAGTTTGCAATTGCTTTCAGTACGGTTTTGAATTCGGAGTTATCGTTCTTACTGACTTACTGCCAATCAAGGATTGACAGCCTCATCGCTTTCATTCACTGATTACTTAAATTATTTATGAATATGTTTCTGTTATGATGTTGATTTGGGGTTAGTAGAGACAAACGCCAAATAACACGTAACACTAAAAAGGGTTTTAATAGGTTGGTAAAAAGGTACAGAAATCGCCTGAGTAGTCAATAACTAGCTCAGCTAAGAACTTCTCTGAGTATTTATCGATCCCCCCACGAGGATTGAATGTGGCACAAGGCCGAGTTTAATGTGGGTTGGGTTCGAGCCCGTAGGCTCGGCCAAAAATATAGCCCTTGAACCCGCCTAGACGGGTTCAGGCCCTGTCTACCTCCCCGGACGAAACCTTGCCCTTCGGCAAAGCTTCGTCCGGGTTCCTCTAACGCAGAGAGTTCGACAGACATCGGAAGTCAGCTAAGAACTTCTCTGAGTATTTATCGATCCCCCACGAGGATTGAATGTGGCACAAGGCCGAGTTTAATGTGGGTTGATCCGAGCCCGTAGGCTCGGCCAAAAAGCTAGCCCTTGAACCCGCCTCAGACGGGTTCAGGCCCTGTCTACCTCCCCGGACGAAACCTTGCCCTTCGGCAAAGCTTCGTCCGGGTTCCTCTGCTAACGCAGAGAGTTCGACAGACATCGAAGTCAGCTAAGAACTTCTCTGGGTATTTATCATTTCACCCACGGAAACGAATATGGCACAAGGCCGGTTTTATTGTAGGTTTCCCCGAGCCCGTAGGCTCGGCCAAAAAAATAGCCTTTTGAAGCCGATTAAACGGGTTCAGGCGCTGTCTACCTCCCCGGACGAAACCTTGCCCTTCGGCAAAGCTTCGTCCGGGTTCATCTCTGCTAACGCAGAGAGTTCGACAGACGTCGGAAGTCAGCTAAGGAATTCTCTGTCTATCTTTCTTCTGACATGCCACTATTTAAAGTCTTTGTTCGCAGACAAGTTCATCTTCAAGAGGGGTGGTAGGTTTCCATTTCAAAAATATAATATTTTAATCAAGGTACCTCCACAGAAACGCGGTACCTAAGGTTTAAAATCTAGTTTTTTAAAATGCAACTCTTTCTTAAAGCTTTTATTTTAGTTTTAATTTCAAGCTAATAGATTAAATTTAATATTCCCAATAAGCAATATACTTTGCTGTATTTCAAAACTAATTTAAATTGACGAGAAGGAGTTTTCGTTTTGAAATTGCTAAAATAGCTGATTTCCGCACCGTTTTTAGCCAACTTTCATCACAATGTAATTCTCTTTATTAAAAATCTTTAAAAAATAATATATACTTTCAGAATAAATTATGGTTGAGAACTGAGGCTGTTTTGTATATTATGAAAATGAATGACAAAGTGAAAATATTTTGAGTAACGCGTTTTACCCTTTAGAATGCCTTCATTAGACTAAAGTAGGTACCCCCACAGAAAACGCCATAGGTTTAAAATGTATTTATAAAAAGGAAAAAAATCTTTCTTGAAGCTTTTATTTTAGTTTTAATTGCAAGCTAATGGATTAAACTTAATATTACCGATAAGCAATAAACTTGACTGTATTTCAAAACTAATTTAAATTGACTGGAAATAGTTCTTTTTTTAATCACAAAAATCGCTCATTTCAGCCACTTTTAACAATCTGTTAGCACAATATAATTCACCCTTTTTAAAAATCTTTCAAAAATAAAATATACGTTTCTGAAACTTTATTTGAGGAAAATTAGCATATTTAAAGTTTAACTAATCTGATTTGAAACAAATATTACTTTTAGTTTAAAATATCGCAGGACATGGAAGTAGGTATTTAAGGTGTTGACAGCTTGACTGACAGACGGAAGTTCATCTAATTTTTTTTCTACGGAGGGACATATCTGTAAAAATTAATGGGAGAATATAACATGAGCTCCTTTTTATATAATTTTTAACTACCTAGTAATTTAGGAAAACATTATCTATAGTCTAATGTTTTACTGAATTTTAGGTACTTTGGCGTTAAATTTACTATAGTTACTACTGATAATGTCGTGTATGGACATCCGTATTTACAAAAATCGGTACAAGGTATAAACTGATCAGCATAATAAGTTGATTAAATTATTTATTGTTGGAAATTATCGAGAAAACAAGTAAAAATTTAAAATACGTGCAAAAATTTTCAGTTGCATTTTCTTTTTGTTTTTGATTTGAGACATTTTTCTCTTGAAATATTTATTTACAAATACAAAACCTCATCGCTTTTCAGTTTAAATTGATTTACTGACATTACCGTTGATTCATTTCATTATAATTTGCCAGACAATGATCAAAACACTTGATCAAAGTATTTGAGGTCTTCCAAAATATCGCCGTTTTCCGGCTTAAATTGATCTACAAAAATCATTGTAAATTAATTTTATAAGAATTTCCCAGGTTGTAGCTCAATGGTCAACGCACTTAACTAGTGCATTGAGATCATCAAAAAATTTTTATCTTTCCAGCTTAAATTGATTTACAGACATCACTGTTTTTTACAGACATTTTCTTATATTAACTCACCACGCTTTAGCGCAATAGTCAAAGCACTTAACTAGTGTAATGTGTTTTTCAGTTTAAATTGATTTAGAAACATCACTGTTAATTAATTTTATTATAATTTACCAGTCAAAGGTCAAAGCACACGAACTCGTTCATTGACGTCTTTGTGGTGGTAAAGCAACAACTCAACTGATAGTAGCAGATAGGAAACGCGAGGAGGGTAACCGACAAAATAGTGTCACACGTCCAACCTTCTCACGAGCAAAAAAAGACCGCCCGGCATAAAACATGGGCGCCGCCATTTTGGTTCTTTTTATCGTTGAGCAATCGGAGTTTGCATGACGCACAGATTCGCGGGCGTTTCCGAGGTAGGCTATTTTCACAAAATGTCGCCGCTTTTCAGCTTAAATTGATTTGTGGATTCCTTGTTAATTCCTTTTATTATAACTCAAAAACTATAGTCCAGTAGTCAAAGCATTTAATTAGTATATACGAAGTCAACAAAAAATATTGTTTCAACTTAAATTGATTTACAGACATTCCTGTTAATATATAATCCACCAAGATATAGCTCAATTGTTAAAGCACTTAACTAATACATACGATGTCATTAATCAGGATACTATTATTAAATTGGTATGGTTTGTTAATAATGACACCTTAATATGTAACAATACCTGTTTATTATACTAAATAATATATTTTTTTATCACTGAAAAGCAGGCGGCAATGGCAAACTCCTGCAGCTAAATCTCATACCATGAAATTGTTGGGCTCACGCGAGTCACCTTGTCCCTCCAGCTCCCACGGTCTTGGCTGAGCGTCGGAACCACCCTCCATCGTCAGATTAATCAGCTGGATGTCCTGGCGGACGACGTCCTTCCAACGACTGCATGGTCTGCCGCGATGTCGTCGCCAGTTCGCAGATGGTATGGTAGAACTGGTAGATGACTATGGTAGGGGGGTCACGAACTGGGAGATAACTATGATAGGGCGGTCACGAACTGGTAGATGACTATGGTAGGATGGTCACGAACTGGTAGATGACTATGATAGGGTGGTCACGAACTGGTAGATGACTATGGTAGGGTGGTCACCAGGTCGTCGCAGTACGTGACCGATTCAGCGAACACAGCGCTGAGCGTTTGTATGGCCGATGCTCCTGTGGATCTTATTAGACACAAGATCGGATCCGTGCACCGTATAGATGGTCCTGAGAGCGCGGGACTCATAGCCATGGAAGTGGGAGGCAAGGGTCTTGCTTTGAAGTCATGTCTCGGCGCCGTATAATAGTACAGAGTGGGTGGTGGTGTTGTAAACTAGTAGCTTGGTGCGTCGGGGTATGTCGTGACGTCTCCATAAGTCTCGCATGACACTTACAGCTTTTAAAATTAAAAATATTGTTGGTTCTTTCTCATAGTTATTGTAATAACTTTTATAATTCTACAATTACTATACATCACCTGTAACAAAGGCACAACAGTATATTTAGCTTTAAAAGCAGTTTGCCACTGACTACTACCAATTAGTGGAAATAATTTTGAATATTTGGTGTCCATTGTCTCTGAACGAGAGCTAGCTTTGACAATGGGTTTTAAGTCATTTGGAAAAACCGAAATTAGGAAATGTATTTCCGTTACGATATAAAAGTAATTGCATAACTAACATAGTACCCGTCAAAATTATGGTTTTATTTATACATTGATTGTCAATTCTGCCAAGAGTCAAAGTATCTATACGCAATTAAAATATTGCCACCCCTGGCATTTTTATCTAGGACAGGAATCAACTGTAGTTGAGATCATTGGGTCAATGTCAATGACCCTTTCCTTAGTTGCATAGTATGTGTTTCGCCAGGGCTATATACAGTTTTGAATTCAGGGTTTTCCTTCTAGACCCGTTGCCACCCAAAGCTATAGAACCCATTTTATCTTGCTATTTATCTATAGCTGGGAGGGGAAGAGGTAGATTCATACCTTTCTCAATGGTATTAGCACGTAAGTGAATGTAATGAACTCCACGAGAATTCGAACTCTGCTCTCTGATTCGTCAATCCGAGCAGCAATCCATTACGCCAGTATATATTTATATGGTATCTTTTAATCATCCAAGCTCTTCTGAAAGGTTTTGAGAGCTGGATATTGAGAGATTTTAGCTTATTTTCTGGTTTAAGACAGCACAATAAACGACCGATGTTTATTTTAAGACAGCATAATAAATGATCGATGTTAATTTTAAGACATCATAATAAAGGATTGATGATCATTTTAAGACATCATAATAAACGATCGATGATCATTTTAAGATAGCATAATAAACGACCCGTGATTATGTTAAAAGAACATAATTAACCAACGGTCGTTTATTATGCTGTCTTAAAAGATCGTCGATCCTTTATTATGTTCTCTTAAAATAATCACCGGTCTTTTATTATGATGTCTTAAAATAATCATCAATCCTTTATTATCATGTCTTAAAATGATCATCTGTCGTTTATTATGATGTCTTAAAATGATCGTCGATCGTTTATTATGCTGTCTTAAAATAACCAACGGTCGTTTATTATGCTGTCTTAAAAGATCGTCGATCCTTTTTTTAAGACAGCATAATAAACGATCGACGATCATTTTAAGACATCATAATAAACGACAGATGATCATTTTAAGACATCATAATAAAAGACCGGTGATTATTTTAAGAGAACATAATAAAGGAACGATGATCATTTTAAGACATCATAATAAAGGATTGATGATCATTTTAAGACATCATAATAAACGTCAGATGATCATTTTAAGACATCATAATAAAGGATTGATGATCATTTTAAGACATCATAATAAACGACAGATGATCATTTTAAGACATCATAATAAAGGATTGATGATCATTTTAACACAGCATAATAAACGACCGGTCATTATTTTAAGACATCATAATAAAGGATTGATGCTCGTTTTAAGACATCATAATAAACGACAGATGATCATTTTAAGACATCATAATAAAGGATTGATGATTATTTTAAGACAGAATAATAAACGACCGGAGATTCTTTTAAGACATCATAATAAATGATTGATGATCATTTTAAGACATCATAATAAAGGATTGATGATCATTTTAAGACAACATAATAAACGACCGGTGATCATTTTAAGAGAACATAGTAAAGGATTGATGATCATTTTAAGAGAACATAATAAAGGATCGACAATCATTTTAAGACAGCATAATAAAGGATTGATGATCATTTTAAGACATCATAATAAACGACCGGTGATCATTTTAAGACATCATAATAAAGGATTGATGATCATTTTAAGACATCATAATAAACGACAGATGATCATTTTAAGACATCATAATAAAGGATTGATGATAGTTTTAAGATATCATAATAAACGACAGATGATCATTTTAAGACATCACAATAAATGATTGATGATCATTTTATGACATCATAATAAACGACCGATGATTATTTTAACAGAGCATAATAAATGACCAATTATCGTCTACTTCTGGGCTTTATCTCAAGAGACATGGCACTGGCCCTTCTTTTTTTTTTTGTGTCGTATCCCTTCAGCATTGCAGGCAACACAGTCAAATATTCCATTTTTCTCCGCTTCCCAAATTTATGTTGAAACTCAGGGGTTGTACATAATAATTCGAATAAATGTATAAAATACGAAAGTTGTCTTAAAAGTTCATAGGCTGACCAAGATGTTGTAGTCTGATACACTTGCATGTCTTTTAGTCTACCCACATGCGTGTTTACTTACCTTTATATCTTCGTCAGCCTATGAACTTTCCAGCTGACCCTCATAGTATAGTTACCTCCTGTTATGGTGTTGGACCATAAAAGATAACTCGGACTCGGATATAAGGTTTAATAATATATTCTCGGTAAAAGAAGTACAACAGTAAACGTGGACAGAAGAGTACTTTCTCTCACTGGTGACTTCCCAACTCATAGTTGGTAGCCACATTATATAAGTGTTGAATAGTCCATTTCTAGGTAGGTTAGGTTCCCACAATACCTACATTATTTGTAGCTATTCTTTTTATATACGGATTTTCTAAGCCCGGTTTAGATGTGACACAAGGCCGAAAGCATAGGGCACCCAGTAAGAATCGAACTCACTACTCAGTCGTAATAGATTTAGCAAGACAAGCTTTCTAGCCATTTCACCATGTCGAGGTGCCCAGCTATTCTTTTTATATATCAAGCACTTTGCTTGCAAAAAAAATGATATGCTCGCCTTTAAACATGTCCAACTCGAATAATTTACTAGACTATGTGTTTTGTTAAGCATTAACAATCTATATTATTATTGTTATGTGTGTCCCATACTTTCGGCCTTGTGCCACATCTGAGTTACGCTTGGAATAATCACTATATTATTATTGTTATTATTATTATTATTATGTTAGCGTCGCATATTAACGCAGTCAATGGAAAATCTGTTCTTGAGGCCTGGTGTCAACAAGATTACTTATAAGTGAAGAACGTTTCAGGGAATCCTCGCAGTGTAAATGGTGGCAGTTTTCTGGAGCTCTACAATCTTGATCTCTGTTCTACCTTCATGGACAAAATAGACTCGTCTTATGAGTATATTATGCCTCGCAAGAGTAGACAGTTGACGAAATTGACTACTGTACTTAGCCGTCAGTCGGACGTGCAACACTTCTTCTGTATTCGTTCTTTTTTGGTAATAATTCGTTTTCGCTGAATTTGAGTTTTCTTTCGGACTTTTTCCGGGTCCACAACAATCTCAATTCCAATTCTCCCTATCCACGCTTTCAATTTTCTAAGTGGTGTTCAAAACGCACACATTATTACAAGAATTTGTTCCACATTCATATTGCGTAGCTTCTTCGGGTCCTTAGCCAAATCCTGATATTCTTCAATCTTTTCAGTTTCTTTGGAGTTCACTTTTGTATTATATGGAACTGCAAAGTCAATGAAAAACTGATTTTGATACAGTAAAATTTATATTAGATGTACCTGACAGCTTTTTTGAAAATATTGTTCACCTAATACAAGGCCTACGAGACTCTCAAGGTAAGACGGTTTACTGAATGAGGATATTTAGATAGTCCTGGGTAAGACGATAAACTGCATCTGGCAGCCGCAAATGATATCACAAAATTCGAACCAATAACTACTACAACGCAAAGAAGATATTTAGTCGTTTCAATTTTAATATATACTAAAGTATATATACTATATACAACAATATAAAATATATTGTAGAACAGGTATATTGACCTCGAATTGTATAAAAATACGTATGCTTTTGATGCACTGAAATATTTTAAAACCCAAAGTCGGCACATAATTAGCAAAACGTTGCCCACCCCTGTTGTATAGAACCTCTTCACCATTAAAATAAATAAATAAATACAGAAATACATTGAAGTAAGAAGATCTGACATTGTAGCATCACTTTCCCTGGGAGTATTATTAAAAAGATTTAAAGGGAGAAAAGTAGAAGGGAGGACATCAAATGTTTTATCGTAAAGATTTTGAATGGCACAAACGAAAAAATACAAGGCTCTTCCTCTGGTGTGAAATTTGCTGAGAAACAATCATTTATTACCTAGACAAAAAACATTTTTCACAAAAATTACAAATACAAATTGTACAAAATTACAACTATAGATTTTTCACAAATTTTCCCTTGTGATCATCAAATTACCAAGACAGTTACCCATCCTGGGTATGACGATAAACTACGTCCAACAGCAAGGCCTCTTTTCAGGAGACTTTGAGTGGGATGAGACCACCTCTTAATTGCTGGTGTTCCCAGGTCCACCCTGACTTGAGGTGGTAGCACCTGTTAGGGTTCCAGATATGGGCAAATAGTTAGCGACCAAACTGGGATCAAAACACTATGAAAAAAGGTTTTTATACCAGAAATACTTTGTAAAACAATTATTACCAACAATATATTTTTGAAAAAAAAAAAGAAAAGATGTTACCAGCTATGCATTTTTGAAGGAAAAATATTACCAGAAATACATTTTTGAAAAAAATATTATCAGCGATAAAAATGAATTAATTCATTAAATAACCCATTGAGATGTTGATATGCCGTAAAACAAACCAAACCAAACAACTAAAGGATCGAATCAGTTTCTTGATGTAAAGATGAACATCCTTAAGAAAGCCGCCATACTTGACTTAAAACCAAAAATAATATTATGTTAAATTATAAAAATATTACCAACAATAAAAATCTTGTCGGTATTAAATAACCCATTGAGAAGTTGATATGCCGTAAAACAAACCAAACCAAACAACTAAAGGATCGAATCAGTTTCTTGATGTAAAGATGAACATCCTTAAGAAAGGCGCCGTAATTGACTTAAAACCAAAAATAATATTATGTTAAATTATAAAAATATTACCAGCAATAAAAATTTTGCCGGCATTAAATAACCCATTGAGGTGTTGATATGCCGCAAAACAATCCAAACCAAACCAAACCAAGGCAGTTTCTTTCAAATACAAATCAGTTTTCTCTTAGAAAATTACACTTCGTGTCGAGCAAAATTTTTTCCTTACAAAATGTGATTTTAGTAATTTTCCTTTAAAGCAACTTCAATTTCAATTCACAATTCAAAATCTCGCCAACTCAATTCAAAATCTCGCTGATTCACATGTTGTTTGTTGAAATTCAAAATATAACGAATATAATAAATACTGTAATGGATGTAATGTAAGCTAGTAATATTCTTTCATGCCTAGTACTCCAAGTATATATTTAGTTTGAGACACAAGGAAACGAGTGAAGATTTTCTGCCTTTAAAATCTGATCTCGTTTTTCGGGCGGTAAAGAAAATCAAGTAATAATAATAATTTTTGTCGCCAGGCAAATCCATCAACTTGCTAAAATCATAGGAAAAATATTCTTTAAATGTAAGGTTCCTGGCATGCAACCATAAGGGTTTAATTTATGAAACTTTGCTGTCCTTCCATGTCATTTAAAACCTGATATTCCTGTTCCCCGGCACACACTGAAGAGGGACTAGTGCAAAGCTTCTGATCTGTAATTGCTTGGAAATGCAAAATGAAAGTCGGTTTCTGTGAACCCTGTATTTAACTCTCTCTCATCCTTTACAAGTAATGGGAGATTATTTTATACTTGTTGCTATTTTATAAGATAAAATATAAACATAAATATAAGTAGACTGAGATAGATAGATAGATAGATAGATAGATAGATAGATAGATAGATAGATAGATATGAACCAAGTGAGATATGAATAGAATGAGATAGACAGACATAGACAAAGAGAGTGAAATAAAAAGATAGATAGAGAATTAAGTAGATAGATAGATAGATAGAAGGTGAAAGAAAAAGATAAATAGATATAAAAAGAGAATTAATTAAAAAATAGATAGATAGATAGATAATGAAGAGACATAGATAGATAGATAGATAGATAGATAGATAGATAGATAGAAGGTGAAAGAAAAAGATAAATAGATATAAAGAGAATTAAATAAAAAATAGATAAATAGATAGATAGATAGACAGATAGATAATGAAGAGACATAGATAGATAGATAGATAGATAATGAAGAGACATAGATAGATAGATAGATAGATAGATAGATAGATAGATAGATAGATAGATAGATAGATAATGAAGAGACATAGATAGATAGATAGATAGATAGATAGATAGATAGATAGATAGATAGATATGAACCAGCTGAGATATGAATAGAATGAGATAGACAAACATAGATAGATAAAGAGAGTGAAATAAAAAGATAGATACATATAAAGAGAATTAAATTAAAAAAATAGATATGAACTGACTGAGATAGATATGAACAGAGTGAAATAAAAAGATATAAACAGAATGAGATAAACAGACAAGCCGATAGATATGAATAGGCTAAAATAGATAGATATTAAGAGGGTGAAATTTCTTTTAACAATGTTTACCCTATATAAGGGCCAAGAGCCACTTGAAGTAGAGGTTACATAGGTTATATATATATATATATATATATATATATATATATTCTGAATATTGCTTCTAGTATGAAACAGTCTGTTGCATCTGAGTGTTGACTTCAATGTTTACTTTTATATTTACATACGCTCTATCGCTGAAATTGAGCACTTTATCCCATAAATATAGCACAACTTAAAACTATATTTCTTGATATATATATATATATATATATATATATATATATATATATATATATATATAAAGAGATAGATAGATGACGAATAAATGAGATAGATCATATGGATAGATAGACGACGAAAGTGAAATTAGATAGATAGATAGATAGATAGATAGATAGATAGATAGATAGATAGATAGATAGATAGATAGATAGATGAAGAAAATGATTTTAGATAGAATGATGGATATATAAATAGATCGAAAACGATGAAAATGAGATTAGATAGATAGATAGATAGATAGATAGATAGATAGATAGATAGATAACAAAAATGAGATTAGAGATAGATATGAAAAGGGTGAAATAAAAAGAGAGATGAATACGTTTCTTCATTAAACAGATGTTTACCCCCTTCTCTCGTGGCGTTTTTAATTTAATATTTTAAGCAAATATTTTTCAGACACTTATCTGTAAGAATTCTGAATAATTAAATAGTTTCTGCATTTAGCATTTCAAGAACCTGTCATGTAATGACATTTTTACGATGAACATTACTCTGTTCTTCTGCGTGACGAGGACCTAGCTGTCTTGAGAATCAGGACTGCTTTCTCACCTCCTTTTCAAAGGTTCGCTTTACACTAGTTCGCCTAGACGAAAGACTTACATAAATACTTGTTTTCGCTCACCGAAAGTAATTCAAAAGAGTATTTTCGCTTTTACGAAAAAACAAATGCGAAATCCGGAAATTTGAACGCCTGCTTAAAAGTTTTCAGGTCGACTGAGAAACGATTAAAAAATGATTGGTCAGGTTTTAAAAAGAGAGTCAGGTTAAAACTTTTCAGTACATCATCGTAACATTCTTTTAACACATAAAGAAAGCTACAGAACCTCTTAGATAAGGGTCACAAACTCACATCAATCTAACTAAATATGTTAACTCTATCACTGATATTGTGCGCTTTCCAATAAGTACCGCGCATATACAATACATAATATATATATATATATATATATATATATATATATATATATATATATATATATATATATATATATATATATGTGTGTGCGTGAGTCTCATTGAATAATATAGACATATTGTATCTACTTATATTTATAATGATCCTTTCCAGTTGTTTAATAAGTTTCTTGAAGTTGAGATTAAATTCATCAAGGAAGGCACCACTACGAAATTGAAAAAAAAAATGTAGAGATGCAAGAAGGACCAATATATACGTGTACAAGCAAGTGATGATGTATTCCCAATAAAGGGTTACATATACAACAGAATATTGTTGTGTGTTACTGAACAATGAACATGAATTAAGAAAAAATTTAAGCTAGTGAATTGTTTGCGTACGTGTAGTTTGGTGTAGGAGAAAGTCCTAGAAAAAGTGGAAGATGCGTGTGTACGTGTATTGTTCACGCGTGTCCCAAAAAGAGAACACGTTCTTCCGCGAGAAACTTACATGTTGATGTCTATGCAGAAGAAATGATAAAAAGAGGACACGAAAAGATATGCTGCATATTTATAGACTGGAAAGCGTCCTCTAGTAGCGGGTTCGAAAATTTGGAGGAGGTAACCCGACAGTTGACATCAAGCGAAAATGCTCAAGATGCGAGCTATGAATTTGAGATGTCAAACTCAAACAAGTACAGAAGTTTAAATATTTAAGGATGGTTTTAACAGGAGATGAAAGATATGACACCGAAATCCGAACGCACATTGGAATAGCGAAATATGTCTTCCAAAAACTAAACAAAGTATTAAGAAACAATAAAATTTCATTAGAAACAAAGAAAATAGTACCGAACTACTATGTAATATCAATCCTCCAATATGGCAGTGAATGGTGGACAATTACTTCAGAGATGAAAAGAAAACTGGAGGTAACAGAAATGTTGTTCTACTGAAGGATAATATGAACGAAGCGTGTAAGTAACGAAGTATTTTGAAGAGGAATGGAAACAAAAATGATACTTAGAATCAGAAAGAGAGGTGAAATTTTAGAGACACATAATGAGGAAAAAAGGTTTGGAAAATTCGACACTCAGTGGACAAATGAAATGCGAGAGGGACAGGGGGAAACAGCGATTAACTTACCTGACAAGCTTGTTTAAATCGATGAAAGAATAGGGACTTGGGATTAGTAAAAAGACAAGATGGTTAAGAACTGTGTTGTAAAGTCATAATTGTCCACATAGAGAATATACAGGGTGTCCATAAAGTCTCTTTACAATTTCAAAAATATTACAAAAACAAATGAACAGACAAATATATGGAAATTGTTACAAAATGAGGAGGAGATATTGAACTTTTTTTAACTAATTTAATACATCTCTATATGGACACCATTATTTGCACGACTCACATCAAGACAGTACTCGATTTCTTGCCATGTTCGTTGTAGCCTCATTGATGGTGGCAATGGCATCAGTGATCTTTGGCTTTAGATCAGTGATGTCCTGTATCTTTGTTCGATACACGATATCTTTAACATAACTCCATAGAATGAAGTTCAGGTGAGTGCTATTTGGTGAACGAGGTGGCCAGGGATTGAGCCATCCTTCCCAATCCACTGGTCTGAGAATGCTAGGGGTTTCATTTAACAGTATCTTTTCATTAACAGGTTATCTGAAATACACAAATCCAATGTGATTGAAAACTTTGATAACTAATGAGTACATAGAACAACTCTGATTAAGATATCTCATCAATTGCCTTTGTAATATTTTTTTTTAATTGCAAAGATACTTTACGGACACCCTGTATATTTTCATTGACCTACTAGCGTGGCTGAGTTATGAAAGCTTCGAACCAACAATAAATACGAGCATTTCGGTGTTGGTTAGAGAGCTAGTCAGATTGAACATTACTATTGTGTAGTGAATTCGATCTTCACTGTGTGTCCCAAAATTGTGATCTTATAACGAAACCTAAGTCAAACCAAATAAACAAAATGGCGGCTTGGCGTTGGTCACTACGCAAATGCAGTAAATTAAGTGGCACCAATTTGTTGAGTGAAAAATGCAGAGGACTCATTAAAAATCTTGTTCTGTTGAGTTCAATCTCTGGGTTGAGTAGTGTATACTTAGACTCAGTGAAAGCGAGACGAACAAAAACTGAGCAGGACTAAAATAAGAACTAGATGAGATACCCGTAGACATGAGCAGTGGAACGAGAATTCTACCCCCGTAAGATTAAACAAAGGGATTCAGTACAAAGTACTGGATTCATCCCAAGAGACACCAAAGTAAATTTTGTACTCGATGACAACTCAGTCAGTCAGTCAGTTATGTGCCATGCGTGATACACGCTTAGGCGATCATGTATTTTTAGATACATGACTGACGAAGCAGATTTTTTCTCGCAGTACGTTACTATTTCTTTCTTCGGTGGAACAGTTGCCATCCAAGGCTATGGAACCCGTTCTGTCCTACTATTTACCAATAGCTGGGGCGAAAAGAAGAGGATTCATATCTTTCTCATGGGTCAGTCAGTTATGTGACATGCATGATACACGCTAAGGCGATCATGTATCTTTCGATACATGACTGACGAAGCAGATTTTTACTCGCAGTACGTTCCTATTTCTTTCTTCGGTGGAAAAGTTGCCATCCAAGGCTATGGAACCCGTTCTGTCCTGCTATTTAACCATAGCTGGGGCGAAAAGAAGAGGATTCATACCTTTCCCATGGGTCAGTCAGTTATGTGACATGCATGATACACGCTTAGGTGATCATGTATTTTTCGATACGTGACTAATGAGGAAGATTTTTTTCCACAGTATTTTGCCATGTTTTTCTTCGGTGGTAGAGTTGCCATCCAAGGCTATGGAACCCGTTCTGTCCTGCTATTTACCCATACTTGGGGAGAGAAAAAGTGGATTCATACCTTTCCCAAGGGTCAGTCAGTTATATGCCATTTCTTTCTGCGGTAGACCAGTTGCCATCCAAGCGGTCTGTCCTGCTATTTACCCATAACTGGCTGGAGAAGATGTATACCTTTCCGAAGGTTATTAGCACGTAAGTGATTGCAATGGATTTGAATGGAATTCGAACTCGTGTCTTTGATTCCGCTATTCATTACTCCACCGTGCAAGGTGTCTACAATATGACATCAAAGCCACTAAATGCAGGATGTCGATAAGCATAAACAAGCATGAACTTATCATATATATAGAAGATAATCGGATGAAAGGATGTTATGTAAATACCCGACCCCCGAATGTCCCACGCATATTCGTAAGATCGAATGTTCGAAGAAAGACCCGAAATCACATGACCTTGATTGGTTGATGTTATTGACGAAGTCCAGAAGTGAAAAATTTCGTGTTGCCATGACCCCTGTATCTGTTGTCGCTTTAGTGGATATACATTGGAGGCTTTACTTTCAGAACATCCAACGTATATCGGTATCTATTCACATTCTATATATTTTATTGGCACAATCGCTGAATACAAGAAAATAACGGAACAATTTATCTATTTTAATTAAAAAAAGAGATTAAAAAATCTATGTATAAAAAAACAAGGAGCCAAAAAATTTAGTTATACCGAAATTATAATTTGGTAAGTCCTTTATTTTACGTTCTTATTGTACATACAGCAATATCTAAAAAGTTAATAATAATAATAATAATAATAATAATAATAATAAATTCTTTTAAATCATATACTTCCGATATCAGTTTAAACTGACGTTTTCATTTTTTTCATATATTTTGACCATTTTGTTTAAAGTTCATATTTTTTCGATTTCAGGTGGAAACTTGGATTTTTTCCATTATATTTCAGTAAAAGTTTTACTTTGCAACGTTATACTTTACTAATTTTAAAACGTGAAAATTTAACGGTTTTCCTATTTTAGATTTTTGATGAATCTTAATTCTTCAGTTAATGATTGAATAAGCTCATGGCGAGTTCTACGACAATAAATCTCCTATCACATGGTTAAATATTTGAGCTTAACAACTTTGACAAAATATTGCAATAGCAATCATAAATATGAATGCTGGTCGTTATTTTAAGAAGTGGGTACAAATTAAAAGATTGACAACTTTTTACATTTCACTGAAACAGCCATTAAACACTTCTTTCTTTCTTTCATTATTTCTTTCTTTCATTATTTCTTTCTTTCATTATTTCTTTCTTTCATTATTTCTTTCTTTCATTCATCAAGTAGTGTCTTTTCCTCTCTTTTCACGTGATCAGAACGGAATAGTGCATTATTTATGATGTATTGGCAGGACGTAACGGTCGAGCACAGTAACGAAGGGCCGGACAAACATATTTATAATAAGATAATTCTAGTTTAGATATATGGAAAAACAAAAGACAGCTTAAAACTAGCACCAGAAAAACATGGATTAATCTGAAAACTTTTATTTTTGTATATACTGACCATTTGGTCACTTCGACGTCGTGTAATGGTTGGTAAGCTTGTTTCGCTGGATCAATTACAACTGAATAAACGATTCCATCGTCACTGGATATCTCATACTTTTGGCCTTGTGCCACATCTAAACTATGTTTAGTACATCGCCATATATTGTGATCCTTCTGCTTGTATAAATAGATCTCAGAACATGATTTCTTTTTTATCTATTTGGTATATAGAATTTATCCATGGCCGTAAGGTCGAGGAGGAGGAACCAGGCTGAACGCGACTAAACCACAAAGACCCTACCGGCGGAACATGCAACGATCTGCACGATCTCAAAGACTAAACCGGCGGAAGAAGGCAGCGCCAGTCAGGCTGGCGTAACCAAGGCAGACTGTTGTGGATTCCGAAATGAATTCGGTTTCCAAGGAATGACAAACGCAATAATTAAATATAAGAAATAAAATGTATTTACACAATCATACAAAGAGTAATACTGTTAGTAAGTCCAGGAACGCGGTTAGTAGCAAATACAGGTAGATATATACAGTCTCGAAGTAGGACTTCCTTAGAGTCTACGTGCTTGTAACTGACTTCTACACGAGGTTACCTCACTCTATCTCCGTTCGTATATTCTCTCTCTATCCGTATATCCTCTCTCACTGACTGTCTAACTCTGGGTATTTAACGGCAGCACACCAAGTAACACTGGTAGAGTCCACTTATATGAAAAGGGGAGAACTCAATAACACGGACCATGACAGACCCAGCGTCCGATAACACAATTCAACCAAATCTCGCTAGATCTCACCTGTCTCAAACCCCTCTTTGAGCCGAGAGGGAGGCGCTTCTCACCAAGTGTGCGGGCTTATCCGTCGCGCAGAGTTGTCCACCAAAATCTAATTCAATCGAATGGCTTCATCAAACGCTCTTTGACTTCTCTTCAGGAGTAGGCTAGGCCTTCGCACCAATCTCCGACACCAGAGCGGAGAAAGGGAATAAGGATAGAGGATGAAAATCCCAGTGCTCGGATGCGATACATTCTTTCCTTTTCAGCTTCTACAATAGTTATAGGAATAGCATTAATTTTAGTATCATTAGTATCACTAAACTATAACTGGAAATCATAAAGATGCCAGAAATGTAGGAAACCCTTGTTGCGGTTTTCAGTCAATCCACAACAAAGAAAAAGACAAAGAAAAGGTGTTTAAACATAAAAATATAAAATATTTTTATTTTCGTATTTTTTATAAATTCTTCTTAGTCATTATGAGTGTTAAAGTTCTTAGAGTCATTGTTTGTGGTTGTTTGTTAAGAGGAAAAGAAATGGGATTTCTTTGTGTGTATCTGTGAGAAAAAGGGAGAAAGAAGAAAAGTGTAAGTGTCACGTAGCTTGGTGAGGAAGACGGGTGAATGAATAATAATTGAGCTCTTGCCGTATGTTGTCGTTCCTTCTTTTTACTGGCTTGTCTGGTCTAGAAACTTTGTTTAAATACCCTTCAAATGGATCACGTAGCATTTTTTTTTTTGCTGGCGGGAACGCGCCCGGTTGGTTGAAAAATGTTAAATATTTATTTTCGAAGTATTAATTTATTAACCGGATGAATGCACGAATCCTCCGACTCAGAAACCATATTTAGGTCATTTGGTGTTTGACCGCCTTGGTGCTTGTTTCCATCTTCGTTCAACACACTGTCCAGGCGTGAATTCAAGTATGTCATCTTTTGTCCATATGTGACCATTTTGTTTAAAGTTTGTGTTTTACTTCGTTTCAGATGAATCCTCTTAATTTATTGTTATAGTTTTGATACGTGGCAAAAAAATGAAGGCGTTAGTTTAAACTGACGCCAGGATGAAATGAATAAAACTGATGCCTCCTTTTTGATTTCAGATGAAAATTTCGAAATTATCTAACATATTTCAGTGAATTTTTACTTTTCAAAACTATAGTTTACCTCTTAACCCCAATACCAAATTAAAAAAATGGAAAATTTAGCAGCAAGAACCTTCTAACAGTTAACAACTACATTTTGTCTTAGAAGAACTAATCAATTATAAGATACTATTCATAAAGTGATTTCTAAGTGAAACAGTTTGGAGAACTTTCACCTCTGAAGGTATTTTCTGTTTATTTTTTGTTTTTTTATCGATTTTTTATGAAAAAAATAAACTAAATTAAAATTTTATGTAGTTCGTACACTGCTGCATAGAATTACTGGATCGACTTTCGACAAGGTACAACTTTGCCTCACGAGTAGGCCGAAGCTTTTAATACTTGTTCGAGGTACTAAGCCGTGGATGAATACAAAGTAATGATGACTTGGCGATAAGTTTAAACTCCACACTAACTCTAATGGGAGTAGATGTCCTCAATTCTGAGAAGTCTTTGTAAACCCCTCTACTCTCAGTGGGTTCTTTAGTCTGTGGATTTTAGCGGAAATATGTGGATGTTAAGCGTGTGGGTTTTGTGTGTAATTTTTTGGTTAAAGGTGTGTGTTCAATATATAAGCAAAGAAGGCAGAAGAAGCATACAAAACAATCTTTTTCTGCTATGGACGTTTCTTCCTTTTATGTTGACTGTATTGAAACAAATTTAAATATCTCTTGAGTATGTCCGTTTTCCTTTTTAGTTCAGAAATGATTTATGGAAAGTAAGGATAAGAACGGGTAAATATGGTCGAGCTCAAGTTAGCCAAGCGCTGAGTTGAGAAAGCCGAATCTCTACTTCATGAGTAGAGCTGCTGAAAATACGTCCGAACGATCTCGTTGGGAAGTGGAAAGAGAAAGATTCTGTTCATTCTAGATGTGCGGTGATAAAATCGCACATGTGACCAGAAACACTTTCCGGTTTCTTTATGACTTGCATCATGGGAAAATGAATTTTTAAAATTCTTTATTATCATTTTATTTATTGGTTTCATTTAATTTTCTCACAAATTAAAATCTGCATGTCTTGTTTATTTCCATCGCCAAAAATAAACATTACGTTGGCTACCGCAGGACCAATGAGAATCGCTTACAGCCCCTATTTATCACTTTTTTCTCTCTCCGAACATTGGTCACAAGGCTCAGTCTCTTTTTCATCGGTTCGTTCCTTTAAAGTGGGTATCTCAACAAATTCGCCAAAAAAAGAAAAAAACAAAAAAACAAAAAACAAAACAGCATAGCGTGATGAAAAAATGCTCCAAACTTAATGAAGACAATGTTTTCTAGTCAAAATGTTTATGTTATTAAGAGAAAAATCCAAAGTATTTTTTGATTATGTTATTAAATTTTTTTTATCCTTCCTAACACGTTCGAAACGTCAATTTAAAATTTTTTTTTTTCATTTTTTTATTTTCTTTTTTTTTTGCGTCAGTAGTTCCGCCAAAAATTAGCATTAGGAAACTTAGTTTCTTTTTTGGCATTAAAAAAAATTGTTTTGGAAGTTCTTGCAAAAATCAAATAATTTTCGGATTTTAATATAACTTTCAAAACTTATTCACAAATGAATATAAATTATTTCAGGTATGTCTTTTAGAAAGTCTTGATAAAAAATTATTTTTTACATCTATTATCCCCCCACTTACTTAATTTTATGAAAACTTGAGAAATTCAACGGCCTAACAGTTATTGATTATATTAGTTAAAAGCAGACTTTGAAAATATAAATCATCGATTTTTGTAAAATCGAATTACACGTTTAGCGAAAATCAGCTCTGAATTGTAACAAACAAAACCCAATAAAACTAAGACATTATTGAGTTAGAAAAGCTTTTAATGGCTTTTATGAATAATATATGTTAAGGACATTATTGTCTGAAGCCAAAATATTTTTCTGATGAAAAATTAATTTTTACAAGACTTGTTTTCTTTTTTACAACTTTAAATACAAAATATGATAAAGTTGTTAAATATTTTAAAATTAAGTTTCAATCCGTAATTTTTAATTAATGTTGTTATTAAGTAGATCTATCTTTACAGATCATAAATTTGAAAGCTTATTAGAATCTGCGACGCACATGTATTTTAAAAAAGAATTTTACACTGTTTTTGAGTGTGCATAAAAACATTTTTTCCTAAATGTATGGATGATCGTAAGTGACATTAATGTCACGTGTTTTAAGAGTTGTTTCTCCTGACGGCAATAAACTTACCTCAGAAAATTTTATTTTCGTATTGCGAACACGTGTTGAATTCTGTGGCTGGCTTTGACCATCATCATCGCATTTTCAAATTTTTATTTTTTTTTACATCCTATTTCACTAAATATTTTAATGTAACTTTTTGAAATATAATTAATTTATTGATTTTCCTTTTTTTAGTTTGAATTTTAGGGACAGAAACAGTGATTTAGGCTTCGTTAGAATGTTTTCAAAATGGCCACCAAATTTTCACGAAAGTCAGTTTTATTTTTATTTTGACACTTCTATTTTTTAGTGGACGATGATTAAATAAAATAAAAAGTGTAAATTATTACATAACTAATACAAAATAACTGTCCTATTATAACAATTAATATTAAAAATAACGAAAATAAGCAAAATTAACACATTGTTGTATAAGAGTAAATGTTGTTGCCGACACCGTTGTTGCCGACACTGTTGTTTGAAACTAGACCGCCAGTGAGTAACAAGGGAGATTCCATTATTAAGTAGATCACGTGACCATAAAGGAAATGAATAAATAGGAAGTAGCGTGATGACTATACAGATCACTGTTCACTTTTCTTCTCTATCCACTATTGCTATACGCTCACTCGTTCTATTACTAAACGGATTACGATTCTCTTCTCTATACTACTGATCAATATACTATTTGGCAATTACTACTTGAACAAGTATTACTAGTGCGAATATTACTGGAAGGCGTTACTACAACTAGTACCGGCATCTACGAAGTTTCGTATATACGAGCATTTTGGGGGAAGTGATAACGGGCTTTCGCTTGATATAGCAAAAGTGACAAGCGAAAGTGTCCAGCATCACAAAACACATTAAACAAAAGTAACATCTCATAAAAATGAGAGAGGTACTTATAATTATTAGCTACATATCTTATTTAGCAAATTTTATGGTATTATTTTAATTATTTTTATATTATCTCAGTTGTGAATTTTTTCATAACTGAGATATAAAATTTAATAATAAATAAAAACAATATCATAACATTTCATAAGAGATGTACGTAAAAAATAGGTCCCTCTCTTATGAAATTTTATCTCGCGCTCATTTATGAAATTTTAAATTTATTTTATTGTTAGTATTTTAAATTTTATTTTTTCCAGAAATCATCTTCATACGTAAGGCTATAAAAACTAAAGTTCCTAAAAAAATCAGTAAAATATTAGAATGCTGAAAGTATTATAATTTTTTTTAAAATTACTGTGTAGTTAAATAAGTTCACTTAAATTTCGCAAAAAAATATGTCACTTCTGTTCTTCCGTCCAATAACTTCCCCCTGACCAAAGCTGTCAATACTCTGATATAACGCAAGAAAAACAAGATTTTTAGTCAAAATTTCTAAAAAGGATGAAAATATTTAATAAAATAATCAAAAAATACTTTGGTATTTTCCCTTTTAAAATGGGGAAGACGTTGATTTGGGATGCAACCTGTGGGGATACATTTTTTGCCGGTAATTTGATCAGTTCCGCGGTTGAGCCGGCATCCGTCGTCCGGGACGCAGAGATAAAAAAAAATAATTAAATATTCTCTTGCTGATAGATTTTTTTTTTTAGTCCTGTGGCAGTGGAGACTTCTGGGGTTATTGGCCCTCGTTGGATGGCGTTTCTTCGGAGGCTTGGCGCGATTGCGTCTCGATTAAGGGACGAGGCTCGCGAAACGGAGTGGCTCTTGCAGCGTGTCTCCCTGGTGATGGTTCAAGGTAATGCTTTCTCCATCATTGCGGCTGGAAGAGGATAGAAAAAAATTGTTTTTAGTTACGTTGTTCTGGAATTGTTATCAATGGTCAACTGAACTTGTTTCGTTTCAATAAATTTTCACGATATTGTTGTGTAAAAAAAAATGTAAATAATTCACAACTGCTTGCAATAATGAATTGAGTACTAAATTACTAATGCCATTGTAATAACCAAATACTTTTAGATTTTAAAATTATCAATGGACAGTATCATAAGAATTAAGTCATTTTCCACAGTACAATTAAATTCCGAGTCACGTCTTCGATATTTCCTCTTAATGATAACATAAACATTGAGATGATAAAATTTGATTTCATCAAGTGCGGGGCCTTTTTTCATCATAGTGTTATGGTCCGGTTCCTTGTACTACGGTGATAGTCCAAGGTAGAACCAATAAAGAAGAACTCGAAGGCGGATATGGAATAACACAGATATATTACAAACAGGAATATATACAGGGAGGTAGAAAAGGGTTAGTACGAACAATCAGGTTTAGTAGTAATTGTCTGAACGCGACTCTGTTTCGGACTGCCTCTGAACTCGACTGACTGACTCCTGACGGACTTCACTCCAGACTTCAGACTGAACAGTATTTAGTCACCCCCACGAAAGCATCATGTGGCACAAGGTCGGTTTAACGTGGGATCTCCGAGCCCGTGGGCTCGGCTAAAAATATGCCCTTTTAAAACCCGTATAAACGGGTTCAGGGTCGGTTTACCTCCCCGAAAGAGACTCCGCCCTTCGGCGTAGCCTCGTTCGGGTTCCTCCCCGCCCGAAGGCAGAGAGTTTAACCGATCAGCCGGTCTTCCGACTTCGAACTGAACTCTCTGCTTCCTCTTGAGGCGCAGTATTTATTACGTATGGAATAGTCCATTATGTTATTATGGGTAAGGTCCCATAACACATAGTATGCTCTTTTGCGGCGAATTAATGGAGATATCTACTTTAAAGAGACGTCTCCCAAAATGCAGCCTTCACAACCAAGGCACATTTCATAGACCTTTTAAAAAAAGATAATTGTACATTTCAGGTACGGACATTTTAAACACCAACGACCTTAATACATTCTTATTATTTGTTTGCTATAAATTGTTTTCTGTGTAGCTCACACTGAATAATTCGGTCTTATTTACTGGCTGTATCTCGTAATGTATGTTTTGCTTTTCTCTGCAAATCTGCTTTCTACGACTACAAGTATTAATGGGAGCGGCAGACGATAACATCATTACTTTCAGGCAGCATGATCATGTCCCTTTGAATGTATTTTAGAGAGAACTTTAAAAGCTTTGGCTAAGAAAAGGATAATACCCGCAATAATGTGAGAGAGTTTTCCTTGCTGCGTGGGTTATATATTCCCGACGTACGGACAATTTCTACTGTCCTTGTTTCTAGGTTGACCATTGGGGTACGCTTCACATGGTAAATCTGTATTTACCTACTCTCTTTTCTGAATTAGAGACTTCTTTAGGGTGTTTTTTTTTTCTGGACCGACATTCACATGATAGTGTAGACTCGTCCTTTTTTCCTTACCTTTCAACCCTAGCAACAGAACAGTCTATATCTTACGCCTACGTACGGAAAACTTCAACCAATTAAAACTGCAGTAAGCGAAACAAACAATCTCATTGGTTCATCACTGAAAGTTCACGTGCAGAACGAAATTGTGCCAAAACTCAAGTGAGCCACCTTCGGACTTTCAAGCCTTATAAAAATAAACGCTGACCGCCCCAGGCAGTCAGTAACAAACACCCACGGAGAACTTGCCAAAATACTCCACGTCTCTCGAAATTACGATTCCCGCGCAAAGATACATCATCGCTGACTCATTCCCGACCGAAAACTTAATCAACTCTGTGGATATCAATTCTCAACATTGCTTATCTAAAGTGAATTATATTCACTACCTATTAAATAAACAGCAACGTGCGAACGACCTTAAAAAAACATTACATTACAGTTAGAGGTAGATCACTCTTAAAAACTCCTTCTAAAAGAGACACTTAATATCGACAATTATTAATATCAACACAAACTTAAAAAGACTGTAAATGAACGAACAATTACAAAGAGAGACATTCTGAAATCAAAAAAACTCATACACATTTCGCCAACATAACATATATCAATTATCCTGTTTGTATATTGTTTTGAATTGTATAAATGTTATATTAATTTCTAATTGAATATGTCTCGTTCTTAATCGTATTTTAAATTTCGTTTATTTATTTGTTGTGGATGCAGAAAGTCACGCAACCTACACAAATTCCTTCTGATTCTTTCAAGCATAATTAATAAATTCTGTACGTCCCCAACAATAGTACATAGATTCGAGCTTTAGACTAATTCCTAAGGAGGCTATCAATAGATGTATAATATTGGAGCTAATGTATTGCTATTTTGTGAATGTTATCTGGACCATGCTGTAGTTTCCAGTGTATCCTCTGGATATCATAATAAAGTTTAAAGCTAGCAGAGTGAGTCAAATTATTTTTTTTGGATTTTCATTGATAATTTTTAGTAATTTCTATCCCCATGTGTTACGTATTGATAATTGTAACAAAGGAAAAAAATAATTTACTACAACACAGAGCTAAATCACAAACAAAATATTTAATTTACTAAAATACAACATAAAATATATATACAAAAACAAAATAATCAATTGTGGCCTACAAAACAGAAAACAGAGTTACTGGCGAAGTGTTACGAGGGAGAAGGAAAGGGAATCAAATATCTTTATCACTTTAGGGCTAGTGAAGTAATCTAAGTGCTATATTTGGAAATCCACAAAGAAAGGTGTGTAAATAAATATTAATTTTTAGTTTGGTCAATGAAAATTAGTCAAAATTCTATTTACCAAATTTGTTCCACGAAATTCTCTTTTGGTTTTTTGTTGGTCGGCAACTTTTTATAGAGATTCTTTCGGCTGGATATAATACTGTAGTTCTCGAATCAAAAGCCAGAGTTGATAACAGCAAAAATTCTTTTGATCAACATTATTTATTGTTACTGTAAAAATACAAAATGTTGCACAAGGCCGAAAAAGGGGGTTGGTGTAAAGGACGGTCATCACTTGTCTTAGATTAAAACTTAGCTAGCCACAACCACTGACCCTATCATACAGAACAATATTCCTTTCACCAAAACAACACATTTATCCATACCTTTCTTACTACAAACACCAAAATGCCTCTTTGACTCCATGAAAAACCTAAATAATCCCCTTATGTACAAAAATATTGTCTGTGGGGGAGGGAATAAAAAACAACAACTTCTAAAATGATCCCCAATGAATATATACAAAATGACAAAATATATTTACAAGAAACCAAATAAAATTAGTGTTAGTAATAAAACCCCCACAAACTTTTTGAAAGTGGCAGAAATATCAGTTAACTGGACGAAATCGATGCGGGACTTATGAAAATAAGACCACACTATTCTTCCCAAGCATTCACACAGGCACACACTCATTCATACACAACAACAATTACGAAAAACACACACACGAAAAAACGAAAGGCGCCCCGCATCTACCAGAGAACTGACATCACTGACCACCCAAAACGAGGGCGGGATGGGGAGTTAAACTAAAGGAAAAGAAAATGGGGACAGAAATAAAAGGGGGACCAATGATCAAACACACCCTAGCTAAGTCTAACAGAATAGAAAAAAAAACTAAAAAAAAATACAAAAACCTAATCTAACCTAACTCCGGGATGGGTTGCCTATGTTGAACCCAGGAAAACAATATCCTTAATGCCTAACCGGCATCCAGATGCCACTCAAGGTCAGCCCTTTTACTCGGCACATACGCGCAAGATTCACCCACCTTTTGTTGAATTCCGATGAGGTGAGCCGCCGTTTTCCGTCCTGATCTTGACTTTAAGCTGATGCTTAAAGAACAAGATCAGTTGGGAAGAAGTGAACTTCTCGCCCTCATGGAATCCCTTCTGACGTGTCGTCCAAATCACGACTCTCATAACCCCTAGTAAGCAACAGAACACATAGTGTTCAGCCTTCGTCATCTGCGGCACCACATTGCTACAAACAGAACTGGCTTCCAGGACAAAAAAATTTCCCGCAGCATGCGAACCATGAGGCCTTCAACAAACTTGCACAAACGGCACTACCGCCCTGCACTGAAAGAAGGCGTGACCAATAGTCTCGACTTCCCCAACAGCGACGACAGTTTGGATATTTCTCCAAGCCTGCTGAACAAAGTCTCTTGCCGACCCAGAGGGTTTCACGAATCACCAGCCAAATGAGTGATGCCTCATCGTTATTGAGGCATTTCAACCCATATCGCATATCGAGCGAGCATCCTGCTTCGTAAGACCGAGCTCGCCAATCAGATCATCTTGTACGGACCCCCTAACTAAAAACTTGATATAATGCCTTGCGAGACAGCGCCTGGGCGTTGAGAGGCCATCCGAAGCCCGTAAGAGGAGCTTCAGAGCGCGACGACATTCACGATAAAAAGAGCACTCAGCACGTGGTGTACGGCCGGCCTCTTCTTCGCACGAGTGCACACTTTTCAGGGACGGAAAATGTTTCTGGACGTCTTCTTTCCAAAAGGCACCCTCCTCATTCGACCCACGACACATTCGGTCTAAAAAGGTAATGCGAAGCATATATTGACGAATCTCAATGCTAGGCATCCCCAGACCGCCTTCAGAGGGATGGAGGCAAGATACCATAGGGGCCTTGCCTCTCCACAAGAAAGAGAACAAGGCCCGGACTAATGACATTAGTCGGGCATACGGGAGTGGAAGCACAGAGAGTCGGTAGAGGAGGATCGGATAGATGTGTGAAACACATACTTCCGCCCTTCCCTTCAGGGAAAGTCTCCTCCGAGACCACAGATTAATCGCGATCTCGGCCTTCCCTTGTACCTCCGACCAGTTCATTTCCAACTGGAGATCAGGACCGAACCAGACGCCGAGTATCTTGATCGGCCCATCCGTCCAGAGGAAAGGTCCGGGAAGAGAAACTCCTTCCACGCACCCAACCGCAAGCCCACAGACTTATCGCGGTTGATCCTGGCCCCTGTTACCATCTCATACCCACTTATTTCTTTGCTGACTTCGTCAATCTCGGCTCTGCTCGACACAAGAGCCGAAACGTCGTCAGCATAGGCAGAATACCTGGCTGAGGTGGTGGCGCCAGGCAGGGTAATTCCGAGCAGGACCGGATTCGCCTTTAACTTGCGAAGGAAAGGTTCCAACGCAAGAACGTAAAGCAAGGGCGATAGCGGACAACCTTGACGAATGGAGCGAGACAATACGAAAGGCTCCGACCTTACCCCATTCACTTCCACCAGCGCACCGGCGGTTGCATACAAGAGTCGGATCCAGGAGCGAAAGTCGGCTCCGAAACCGGCCGCCGACAGGACAGCCTCCAGAAACCGATGGTCAACCCTATCGAAGGCCTTGGACTGATCTAAATTGATCAGCGCGGCTTCACTGTCGACTTGTTCTAAGATCAAGCGTACCATATGAAGGTTATCCTGAATCGTCCTGCCCTTCACAGAACAAGCCTGTTCGGGGCCAATCAGACGAGACAGGACAAGCTGCAAACGGTTGGCTAAGATCTTCGCCAAAATCTTTAAGTCAGTATTTAACATCGTTAAAGGGCGAAAGTTCCCTAACCCATCCCCACCGTTCTTGTCCTTACGCAGCAACTTGATCACACCCCTGGTGAAGCGTCGAGGTAAAGACCCCTGCCTCATCCAGTGGTTGTAAATCAGCTGCAGCAAAGGAACAAAAACGGGCGACAGCCTCAAGTACACTTCGTAGGGAAGACCATCTAGTCCCGGAGACTTATCCAGGCCAACCTGCTTCAGCGCTTCCCAGATTTCCGACTCTGTTATGGGACCCTCGCACCTAGCCGCTTCAGCTGCCTCAAGACAGGGAAAGTCAGCCAAATAGGCATCGAACTGAGCAGAGCTCAGACCGGGCTCCCTGGTGAAAAGATCCTGAAAGTAAAGCCGAAAGGCCTCGCATATGCCCGCGCTTGTAGTCACGGTCCGCTTATCCGGCAATGTGACGCACGTTATATGTCGCTTAGCCGCGTTCCGATTTTCCTCTGCACGCAATTCAGCGGCCATATTCGTCGCCTCAGAAGACATTCTTTTTAGCCTAGCCCTAACTACCAGAGCTTGATCCTTCTTGATAAGCAAAAAAAAATATGGAACGCTTCACGAATTTGCGTGTCATCCTTGCACAGGGGCCATGCTAATCTTCTCTGTATCGTTCCAATTTTAGAATATGTACTGCCGAAGCGAGTACAATTCTTTTGATCAACTAACTACCCTTTTCCAAAATCCTATTTTTATAGGGGCTAACACCTAATTTGCATATTTCTAGATGTTTCTCGAATCATCTAGATTCTTCTCGAATATACTGGAATGATCTAGAATCTTCCAAACGTTCTATTTCAAATTTCTCTATTTTATATCTACTTCATGAAAGAAAACTTTTTTGTATTAACAGGTAGGACTCAGTAGAATCCCTTACTATACATTTTAACCTTATTGAGACTTTCTTATTATAGAAATGCATCCTCGTAACACCATGTTATATTATTAATTTGATACAACTTGTTCAATCGCTGCTAAATTGTTTATTCTTTATTTTCCTATATAACATACAAAAATTAATTGTTTATCTTTTATTTTATAGCTTTCATAATGAGTGGTAAAAAAATCAATTAGAGCCATTTTACGCTACCTGTGGTAAAAAATCGACTGAGTGCAAGGGCAGCGGTAAAAGAAATGATGTGAAAGGCCAAGGAACTGTCAACGAACACATGGCACAAAACTGATTCAGACGTTTCAAAGATGGTGATATCAGCCTCGAAGACAAACCAAGGTCAGGGAGACGTTCTGTTCTGGAAGATGAGGCTTGTTTGAAATGGTTGAACAACAGCCAATCACAAGCACTCGTTCATTGTCGGCAGAACTTCGTCCTTCACCAAGCACCATCAATCGACACCTCCCTAAGCTCGGCCTTGTAAACAGACGCTGTCGAAAAGTTCCTCACGAACTGAACAATGACCAAGCTCAATGACGTGTGAACATTTGCAACCAACTGTGTGCAAATCCTCAAGATACCTGTCTTTGGTGTCGAATTTTAACTGGGGTTGAAAAATGGATCTATTTTCGTAATCCTAATAAGAGAAATCAGTGTTTTCCTTTCGGCCAGTCTTCAGAAACTGTTGTCAAACATGGGCGGTTTGAACAGAAGGTCATGTGTGTGTACTGGAATTTCGATGGGGTGAGCACTTTGGACTTGTCCCAGATGGCCATGCTGTGAACGCTGACATTTATGCTCAACAAATGCAGCAAATATATGTTGTTTGAAAGCGCATCACTCTGCATTGGTCAATCGAAGACGCGCGCTCCCACCGCATGATGATGCCTCACCACACAATGACAATGTGACCAAACGTAAACTTGAGGAACATGAAGGGACGGAGGTGCTTCATCGAACTGCTTACAGTCCAAACCTTGCACCATGAGATTAACATATTTTCCGAGATATGGCTCATTTCAGGCGCGGACGGAAGTTCAACAATAAAACGGATACAAAAAGTGGTTTTTGACCTCAAACCAGCCAAATAGTATAAGCTTGGAACTGAGCTTCTAACTCAACAATGGCAACAGACAATAAAATAAGATGAGAGATATTTTGTAGAATAAACGCATTTCGCATGTAATTTGTTTGAAATATTAATTAAACCTCGAAAAGACTAGATAATTTACACCTACATGTTGTTCGTTACCTTGCATCATCTTATGTGTTCGTTACCTTGTGACCTCTTATATGTTCGTTAACTTATGTCCTCTCATATGTAAGTTACCTTGCATATGTTCGTTACTTGCTTCATCTCAATTGTTCGTTACTTTGCGTCCTCTCATATGTTCGTTACTTGCGTTTCTCTCATATGTTCGTTACTTTGCGTCCTCTTATATGTTCGCTGCCATGCGTCCTCTCATATGTTCGTTCTCTTGCATCCTCTCGTATATACGTTACCTTGTGTCCTCTTATATGTTCGTTACCTTGCATCCTCTTGTATGTTCGTTCCCCTTCATCCTCTCATATGTTGGTTACCTTGCATCATCTCATATGCTCGTTACCATGCGTCCACTCATATTTCCGTTCCCTTGCGTCCTCATTTTTATCCCACTCATCGGTGTCAATCCGTTAAAGAAACAGACAAAAATCCAGTTCTGACAAAGAAACGTAGGTCTCTATTGTTACATCTCTCACACCAATATAAGGCGTCGACTATTCAGAGGTTGAGTTGAACCTTCAGGTCAAACCTGATCTTGTTTCTGAAACTGATATCAATCGATCTCAGATTCTCAATATTTGGTTTCTTCTTCTTTTCTATATGCTGTGTCTCTTCAGGGTGTTGGCGATCATGGCTCTCCACAATTTCCTATCCTTTGTAGCACTTAATAAATTTTATCTTTTTCTTATCTCTCCTAAACCTTGTTCTGTCACCTATTTACTCAATCCCGCTGGGTAGGTTAAGCGTTACTTTCCTCTGTCTCTCTTGCCTTCAACCTGTCCTGTGGGTATCAAATTTTCTTAGCTCTTTTCCCTCATTATGTGCTCTAGAAATTTCAACTTACTCTTCCTGATGTTAAGCATAAGTGTCCTTTTGTTTCCACTTTCTATAAAACTTCATTGTTGGTCACATGTTCAGTTCATTATGTTCTCAACATCCTTCTGTAGAATTACATTTCTGTTGCTTCAGGTCTTTTATTCATCTATGAGGAGATTGTCTAGCATTTATTGCCATATCGGAGGAATGATTTTACATAACAGTTCAGTACACTTTTCTTTGGTTCTAACGATTTTTTCTGTTTCTTAATACTTTGCTTAGCTTTTGGAAGGCATCTTTCGCTATTACAATTCGCCTCGGATTTCAGTGTTACATTTTCTGTTCTCTATTAAAACACTACCCAGATATTTAAATTGTTATACTTGCTTGAGGTTAGCATCTTGAATTTTTAATTAGCATGTTGGGTTGTTCTTTTTGCTAACAACCATGCATTATGTCTTCTTGCAATTGATGCTTAGTCCTTTCTTCTCGCTTTCTATCTGTTATACTATAACTATGGACTATAATGTCCCGATCCTTATAAATACAGTTGGATATACTGTATGTTGTTTCACTGTAGTCGTCCACTGGGTGCTTGTCAAACTCTCTGCCTCTGGACAGAGAGGATCCCAGACGAGGCTGTGCCGAAGGGCAGAGTCCTGTCTGGGGTGGTAGACAGCTAGCCGACCCTGTTTTTACGGGGTCTACGGGGAATTTTTGCCCGAGCCAACGGTCTCGGATACCCGACATTAATTTCGGCCTTGTGCCACATCTGACCGCATGGGGTGGTTAGTGAATATCTTCACTGTGGTCTTCTACAGTGTGCTTGTCAAACTCTCTGCCTTCGGTCAGAGAGGAACCCAGATGAGGCTATGTCAAAGTGCAGAGTCTCGTCTGGGGTAGGTAGACAGCTACCCGACCCCATGCCAGCAAACTTTTCCCGTTAGAATCCATCTTGCACATTTATAAATCTACCATTCGCCCGTGCATCGAATACTGTTGCCATATCTGGTCTGGTGCTCCTGCTGTGAATCTAGAGATTCTTGACAAAATCCAGAGAATAGTCTGCAATACAATCGGTCCTGACCAGACATCTCGACTTCATTCACTTTCTCAACGACGTGCCGTAGATTCTGCCTGTTCTACAAATATTTTCATGGTAATTGCTCTGACGAGCTTTTTTTCCTAGTGCCCCGACTACATGAATATAAGCATCCTAATAGATTGGCAGCTAAGTGCTAACCTTTTACTGTTGAAGTAGCTGAATGCAACCGCCACTTCAACAATTACTTTTCTTGTACTTCCCACCTGTGGAACTCCCTTCCGTTTCCTTGCTTCCCGGATAACTACAATCTTCAAAAATTTAAATGTAACGTCAATCGTGATTTTCTATCTTCTTAAATCCCGTTCATCTTTTTTTTTTCCTCAATCGCCCCTATAATCTTCTCTTTCACTTTCACTCCCTGTGACCCCTTCCCCCGCGTACTAGTGGCATTGCAGCTTTGCTTGGGGAGAAATGATTTAAAAAATTCTCGGTTCAATAAGTTTGCATGCCAGATTTGAGAGCTATACGTGAAAAGACGTGTTTAATTATTTATAGCAAGCAAACAGAAAAACTGTTGCCAATTATATAGAGAGTTGTATGCCACACAAATCTGCTATTAATTACGGAACAAAGTCGTATATACCATTATTTATAAAACAATAAAATCGATGATTAAGTAGTTTAGTTTCATACCAGTCAAAAAACAAAATGAATCAATAGAGAGTTTACGCTACAGTCAAAAAGGCAGACATTACACTTGAGAAAAAAATGCAGGAATTTATTCAGTTTACACGCGTGTTATATAGGTAGACACAGTGTGGGAGAAGACAAACAAACACCAAGAACAACAAATGACAAATAAATGATTTCCGAGTCTAAGGAATGCGCATTGTTCCGTTTAAAATAATTAATGCTTCTAAAATAAATATTACAACATCTAAAAAAAAAAAACAATAAAAAATGTGCTTCGTGATCCCATTGAAGGGTATTTAAGCAAAGTTTCCAAACAGACAAAGCAGTAAGGGGGGACAATCGGCAACCGGTCACGACGCTCGACTTAAGCGAAATTCCCTTACATATTCACCCTGTGTCACTGTAAGATTGCTAATAATTTGAAGATAGAAAAAAGGCTTAAATTAAATCGAAAGTGAACACAAAAGCGAAAACGGTCGTAGACAGATTGAAGGACATACCGAAAAACAAAAACATATACTTTTATTTTTCTCATTTCGTGAATAAAGGACCTCCCTAGAAGATAGTGCTGAAATTAACTTGGGCATCTGATTGAATTGAGGCACAAAGGACGATGAGGGAAAAGTGATGTAAAATTCGCGAATCGGCCATGACTGGCATTTCTGGTCCGAGACCACCAAGCTAGTCGCAGATAATAATTCTATGTCTATAAATGGAGAAAAGAGTAAGGAAATGATTCTATGTCTCACTTGTTGATAGGGGTGGAGGGTGTGCATATCGCTAAAGAAATAAAATCTCATTGGATACTGTTGAGGGGTCCACCCATTTTTATACAAATGGACTCACCCAGTGTATACTTACACTACTGCCAGTGAATACTCGAGAGTCGAGTCCAGAGTGACAGAGTAACAGGCTGTAGGTAACCGGAAGAGTGAGGGTGAGGTAACAGCGTTGTAGGAGTCACAGTGAGCGAGCACGTAGACTCAGTAAGAAGTCATACAGCGATACTTCAATACCAAAGACTTTATATATATCTTGCTACTAACCCGCATTCCTGGAACTACTAACCTGCATCACCAGTTTGTATTATTACATTTAATACATTTATTTTCCTATATTCCTTCTTGGCGTTAGTTATTTATTGGTACCGGATTTCATCCCGGAAAATCCACAACAGATACAATGCAGAATTCGAATGACGAAGAATTCTGTCAATTGTTAAGATAAGAGTTTGGTCATGTCTTCCCCGAAGACAAGGAAGGAATTTGTTGGGGCGCACCCACCTTCTAACTAGTAATGGACTGGTCCCTCTTATATAAGTCAGCTCTGGAGAGAGAGTGGGGGAGCGTCAGAGAGAGAGAGTCAGCGTGAGCAGTCCAGATAAGCTTACCCGGTACATACCGTTGGACTATAGACTTTGGATATTGTTTCGTACTAACCAACCTTCGTTCTACTAATCACTCTATTGTTAATTGCTTTTACAAATATACCAGTATTTTCCTCTACAACTGTGTTTGTCTTGATTCATACACCGACACGCGGGAAACTCACAACATCTCAACAGAATTATATTTATCTAAGATGAGAAATCTGGAAAATATAAAAAAAACTTCTTTATGACAAAGCACATTTCCAATGATGCGAAGTTGGAGCAAATGAATTTTTATTAACGAACGCGTGATAGTCATGTCACCCAGTCGAAGGACGCCGATTGGTGAACGAAAGAGAGAGAGAGAGTGGGGAAAAACTGACTACACCCATTGAGAGGTGTTGGTATAAGGTACGAATAAGAGAAGGAGTGAGTAAGTGGGAAAGGTAGACGCCCTGCTACCGCTACTCTTCGGAGGAGATTTTTCCCAAATTTGGACATGCAAATTGATTCCCGGGATACTGTCAGCAGAGAGTTCTGATTGGATATTTGGAAAATCCTCGAATTCCAGATTGCGTCGGACCCCATCCCAGCGTTGGGCGAGAGTCAATAAAAAGATCAAATCGGGGGTGGGGGGAATAGATGAGTAGCAGCTGATGCAGAAACGCGCTTCAATTAAATCGGGAAGAGACGATCGCTTCGCCTATCCCCATGTGACTTTTTGCAGCGGAGTTCTCTCGACTCATGCCTTCTTCCAGACTATTGAGCAGAGTGCCCTGACAAATTGCAGAGTGGAAGAATGGGAAGTCTCAATATAACGACAGAGAGAGAGAGAGAGAGAGAGAAAGAAAGAGATTGAGAGAGAGGGAGAGAGAGAGAGAGAGTGAGATTGAGATAGGTGAGAGAGAGTGAGATTGAGAGAGTGAGAGGTGAGAGAGCGTGAGAGAGAAAGAGAGGGAGACGAGTGCTTCATCAGCATTCCGTAATTTGTTGCATGAAGAAGTCTCTGACTTAAAGCTTGAAACCCCAACTTCAACTTGGAAACGAAGTATAAAGTGTCAGAAATTAGACTACGAGGGAATGGTCGTTAGCCTGCATGCTTATAGATTCTTATACAAAAAAAATGTGCCTGTATAAACCTCAGTTATATAAACCTTGTTAATCTACACAACTCTCTTTTTTTTGTTTTGTCTTATAACATTGTCTCGTCTGAACGACACCAATCCAGTGATATCTGGCTTCGATTCGACCCTTGCCAGCCTTATGATCAAAACAACAAGGCGTAGGACAAGGATAGGCTCGTATCGAAGTGACCAACTCTACAGTTAGCCGCAGGATTCGATCATGGACACACCGGTGACCAAGGACAGGACGGCGTTGTCATGTAGCGCAGGGACATGAAGGTCCCGTACGTTATAACCCAAGCTACGGGGCACTTATACTTTCCACCTTACTTTCTCCTTTACCTCTTCTTATTTAAAGGAAAAAATCAAATTTCTCATTTCTTTTTATCTTGGTAAACAACTACAAGGAAAGGACTATATCCTGACAAATATAAAAACTTTAACATTATTTACATTATTCGAACTGTTGCCCTCATCTTTGTCGCCATATTTATCACAATGTTTCGGCCGTTATGCTCCGACCTTCTTCAGGTGGTTGGAATGTCGAACTGAACCCCCTACTTCGCTCACCGGGGTAGACTGTTCTAGTTCCACTTGCCATGCTTAATGGATGTCAGTTTTCAGTTATCTCCTGTTAATTTCCCTCTGAAATCCACTGCCTTAACAGGGTACCGAACTCACACTCTCCGGGCCCTGTTACATGGCACAGTGGATAAAGGCGTTGTGATAAATATGGCGACAAAGATGAGGACAATTGTTGTGGGGTGATTTCACAGTGGAGGCTTGTATTTGTACTGAGTCGGTCCTAAAATAGGTTCGACGTACAAAACGTTAGGAACTTCATATAATAGGTATGACGCAGAGAAATCTAGTCGTGGTCGCTGATACTTTAGTATTTGACTAACTGTCGCCCGACATCGACTGACTGACTGACTGATTGACCGACAAACTCGTTACTCTTACTACTCCTACTTATTATAGGTGGGAGAGTCTATTAACTATAGAATAGGTGTCTTTCACCATAACAACAATAGTCCGAATAATGTAAATAATGTACATAATACCTCATCTCAGAAATATAGACAGATACTGAAGATATATACGATAAGAAAAAGTTAGTTGTAAAAAACGCAAATAAAATATCTTATACAGTAGAATTCCTGATAACCGATCTAAGAAGGCCTTCCGGATATGAGGAATTGGTTACAAAGTCTGGATATGATTGTTTTGTTTGTTTGTTTGTTTTCTTTTCTTTTACAACATATCAACCTCAATGGGTTATTTAATGCCGACAAAATTTTTATTGCTGGTAATATTTTGTTTTGTCAAAAATCCATTTCTGGTAATATTTTTCCTTCAAAAATGTATTGCTGGTAATAATTTTTTCCTAAAAAATATTGCTGGTAATATTTTTTCCCTGTATAACGGGTAATATTTTTTTCCTTCAAAAATTTATTGCCGGTAATAATTTTTTTACAAAGTATTTCTGGTATTAAAACCCATTTTTACACTTTCATAGTGTTTTGACCCCAGTTTGGGGGTTAACTATTTGACCATAAATGGGAACCCGACAGGTGCTACCACCCCGGGTCAGGGTGGACCTGGGAACATCAGCAATTAAGAGGTGGGTTCCACGCTCCTCAAAGCCTCTTGATCAGAGGCCTTGCTGTTGGATGTAGTTTATCGTCTTACCCAGGACGTGGATGTAGTTTATCGTCATACCCAGTGCGCGGATGTAGTTTATCGTCTTACCCAGGACGCGAATGCAGTTTATCATCATACTCAAGACGGAAGTCCGGATATGATGGGTTATATTTAGATTAAAATAAAAGAACTGAAATCAGGTTTAACTTTTATTTTCAATGTTTTATAGTAAACAAAATAAGGTAATGGTGAATAAAATATAATGAAATTGATTTTCATTATTTACATTATTCGGACTATTGTCCTCATCTTTGTCGCCATATTTATCACAACGTTTCGGCCGTTGTATGCGCTGGCCTTCTTCAGGTGGTTGGAATTTCGAACTGAAACCTTTATTTCGCTCACTGGGGTAGACTGTTCTAGTTCCACGTGAAATGCTTGATGGATGTCAGTTATCAGTTATCTCCTGCTAATTTCCCTCTGACATGGCACGTGGAACTAGAAGAGTCTACCCCAGTAAACGAAATAAAGGTTGAGATAAGGACAATTGTCCGAATAATGTAAATAATGTACATAATACCTCATCTCAGAAATATAGACAGAAATTGATTTTAAAGAAAAAGAAATCAATTATGTAATGTTAATGAAAATTCATGAAATTAAGTATGCCACGTATGCAAAACAAATAATGTAACGAGGATTATTTTAATCGCTGTTGCATGATGATTCTTTCTCTTCTGATGTCATTCTCAACTTTTTCCGCATTTCGTTTTACTTTTGTTCTTGAAATTTTTTAAACGAAAGACACTTTGCAACTCTGCGTGCACTATTGCAATCGTCATAGCTGAATGCTGGTTTTCTTTCCATAAAACTAACAACCTTTTCAACAGCTTTTTCAATTTCAGTCCAGGTTTCATCACAAACATGCATCTCGTCGCTATCTCTTTGCAGATGTGTCTCGTTGTCAACCTTTCCTCTTATTCCCATCATCTTTTGCACTAATACAAGCCATTAGGGTGAAATAAGCATAAGCAATTATCCAAAGTAAATTTCTTGAAAAACAGAAATTTCAAATCAGTGACATATCACCCAAAATAGTTCAAATATACACATCAAAATTATGTCCGGATATTTTTTAAGCAGGATTCCAGATTCCGCATATGAGTCATTCCGGATATGAGGGATTCTACTGTATTTTTATATTTAAACATTTTTTATTTCTCGTGGGCTGATTCAAATCCGTATCAACTGGTCCAGTTTGCACGATAGTCAAAAAGGTAAACATAGGCACGGTCTACGGTAATCATCGAAGGTAGAAATTGATTGTGCCTGTTAATATACATCCAGAAAATGGCCCCTTTTTACGAGGGACGGGTCTTACACTTCAACAGCGGGTGCAGTTAAATATGAGATTAGTGGTCAAACTGAAATTTTGACGTAAATTATTAATATGATGAACCTGTCGTTAAATGAAACCTTTAAAAACTGATGGTGACAGCATAAAAATGATTCTTTTTTTAAAAAAAGAGAAAAGAAAAAAAAAAAACTTCCTTCAGCCGGCAACCCCAATTGAAATTGTGTCATAGCAAAATGTCATGTGTCCTGTTGAAATTGTGCCATTGTAGATAAAAAAAACACTCTCATCAGACAAACAAAGAAAAGCAACTAACAAAATGGAGCCATTCTGTCTGCAACATTGTGGCAGGATGTTATTTGAGATGCGATCATGTCATTAAGTGCATATGTACTCTTGGTAAAACAGCAGCATCTTCATCTTCCAAAGAAAACCTACAAACATCTTAAGGTGGCAACGAATATTCATGCTTACAACTTTAGATATTCTCTTTACTCTTCTTATGCTTATATATATATATATATATATATATATATATATATATATATCATAATAGATTATAATAAACATTTTTATAGTTACACAAAAGCTTTCACGCTTCAATACTATGTACTTCATCAGGCGATAGATAGCTTGTGATAAAAATTGATTTATTAGGGAAATTTCCTTAATAAATCATTTTTATCACAAGTTATCTAGTATCACCTGAGAAAGTAAAATCATAGTATTGAAACATGAAATCTTTTGTGTAGCGATGTAAAATGTTTTTATTGCAATTTATTATAATAAAAATATAATAATAATATTTTGCTCTACTTTGTATTGAGCACTTTTTTGCAAAGTAAATGCTACGAACTGTGGATTTTTAGTCCTTCTGTTCTTTCTCTTATTTGTATATATATATATATATATATATATATATATATATATATATATATATATATATATGCCATATATATATATATGCCAGGTGTAAAATCAAAATTGCCCAAATCGTGTAACAGCATAATTATCCATCCTGCAAAATGTTTAATATCTAAAAAAAACACTAAACTAATTGATTTTCTATTTTCCATGTTTTCACATAAGACGTTTAGCCATCTTGACACCATTTTTTGTAAGAATCGCTAAAAATCCTTTGAGTTACTCAACTAGAAGGAGAACAGGTTAAAATTGTTTTGTGTCAGATCCATTGTCTTCCTAATGGTGAAAGGAAAAAGATCATTCAAAATTTCAGTAATGGTACTAACATTCATACTTTGGTTTCCATCTTCAAAGTCCATTGAAGAACCATCAAGAGAACGATGAAAAACCTTACAAAAGAGGGAATAGTAGAGAGGAAAACTGGATCAGGTGGTCACAACAGGAATAGGGATCATCATTTCAATATAGCGTTAAAGAAATCAATTAGAAGAGATCCAACTCAATTCATAAGATATTTGGCACGTGAGAGAGGAGTTTCAGCTATGACAGCCCAAAGAGCAGTGAAAATAGAAAATGAAATCATACATGAAACCTATGAGGCATCTTGTTGCGCCAGGTTAAGTTAGAAAGTTAGAAGCTTAGAGAGGGCAAAGATCATCTTGAATAAGTTGGAAAATGATCCTGGAATAACATATATATTTTTTAACTTAATTTCAATCCTTCATGAGCTTCCGATCCTTATCTGTGATTAATTAATCATGAACATGTCATTTTCGTTTATGATCGATTTCATCACGATTCTTCTGTTAAGCTTGGAGAGTAATCATATATTCTTATTGCTCAATGTAGAGTCCAGTAGTGTTATAAAAACCTAGGAGTATTCCAGTAAGATATCTTTAATCATTTCTAAGATACAACGGTTCAGAGCTTAATCTAACAATTTTGCTGTTACACCCGGTATATATAATAGATAAAATGTCCATTGCTTTTTTAAAAAATTGTTTTGTTCACGTTAGGAAACAAAACTGAGCAGGTATGTTTATTTTGAGAGCCGGAGAAAAATCTGTTTTTAATTAAAGGCACTATTTAGTCTTTGCTCGGCCATCGACGCGTTCCATAGCCGAGAGGTCAAAGAACGCCAGGTCTAATGACGGTTCCTCGTAGATGACCACATGTTCGAATCCTGCCGGAGAACGTATATTTTATCTAATAAGATTTCTCTAATATTTAGTCTGCTAGACGAAAATATATACTGTTTGTTAAGTGAATGGAGCTTCTACAAAGTCCCAAATTTAGTGGATACGAGTATCCACTAAGAATAGCATTTATGAAATAATATATATGTGTGTGTTTAAGAAGTGATATTTAGCTACCCCTCCCCCCACGAGGATTACATGTGGCACAAGGCCGGGTTTAACGTGGGATCTCCGAGCTCGTAGGCTCGGCCAAAAATGTTCCCTCTTTGAACCCGCATAAACGGGTTCAGGGGCAGTCCCCGAACGAGAATCTGCCCTTCGGCGGAGCCTCGTCCGAATTCCTCTCCGCCCGAAGGCAGAGAGTTAGACTGTTGGCCAAGTTAGCCAAGTTTAAGAAGTGAGAACGCAGGTTTCAAAACCGAATGGCGATAGTCTGTTTTGTATTTAAATACAATCTTCAGGCCATCTCAAATAATGGACTAAAGATTTACATACAGGGCTGGTGCAAGAGTCTTATGCAATCCATCCGATCTGTGGTATGAGCACCCTACTCTACTACATTTCAGTTTTCATAGTGTAGTATTCATATAAAATACAAATTTTATTGTAACTGTTGTGGTAGGATCCACCTAATTTGCATAGTGTTTGTGTTGCACCATATAAATATGGTTGCATACCGGGAAGAAAAGTTTCAATCATGGCGACGAGGATGAGATCCATTGTTGAAACTTGACTAATAATAATAATAATGCAACACAAAATGTACTTAGAAACAAAATGTATTGAAACAAGAAAGTGTACAAAGATTTACATATAGTCTTTTACATATTTCTGGTAAAACCATTCCTGGAGAATGTACATTTGATTGAGTCGCAGTCCATGCAGAGTCTCTGGTTGAATCTCTTGATTCCTCCTTCCCCGGTACCAACCATATTTATATGGTCGGTACTCCACTATGAAAATTAGGTGGATCCTACCACAACAGTAACCTAATTATGTAAAATAATGGATCGTATGCAATATAGGTGGACAATTCAAGTAGAAAAATTGGAAATAATTACCAAATATCTAAATACAAATTTGAGACAGATCATAATCATGACAGATCATTCGGTCTGAAATAAACCAACAATGTTTTACGGAATTTTTTAACATCATCAACTTGAGATTTTTCTTGTTAAAAGTTGAATAATTTTAAAACATTCAACATTATGGACAAAAAATAGTGAATTTTATATAGTATTTTTTTTTTCAAGACTGAGTATGAGGAAAACAAATTCATTGATTTGAACAAAAACACACACAAAAGAAAATTCCAGAATTTTTCATCTTTTGTGCTTAGTTGTGCTTAGCTTAATTTGTAATATATGTAAATGTAGGTTAAAAAAAAGCAAATGTTAAGTAAGATGGCGAGGTTCACAAAGGAATGCTTGGGTTCCCCCAATCAGGCTCCTTCTCACCATCCGGAGGGTTCGGGAGAAGGGGGTGGTAATATTGTGCTGACTCTTTTAAAAAGTTCCTTTTCAAATTAAACTATGATTTTTTTCTTGACTCTTGTATATATTGACTCAATTTTCATGAGGCAGTATTCATATAAAATAAAATTTTATTGTAACCTAATTATGTACAATAATGGATCACATGCAATATAGGTGAACAAATCTACTGGAAAAATTGAAAATAAATACCAAATATCTAAATACATGTCATAATAGATCATTCCATCTTAAATAAATCAACAATGGTTTTTTGGCAATTTTTAACATCAACTTGAGATTTTTCTTGTTAAAAGTTGAATAATTTTAATATATTCAACATTATGGATAAAAATAGTGAATTTTATATAGTGTTTTACGAAACTTGGCATGGACAAAAGAAATTCGCAAATTAAAAAAAGACCCCAGAATGACGTCAAAATCTTCGAAAAGTTTTCATTCAGTTGCACTTTCTTTAATTTGTAACGCATATAAATGTAGGTAGAAACAAAAAAGCAAATACTGAGGGTGACAGCGAGGGTGACAAAACACTGATCAGGACTTCGAATCAAGCTTGTCCACGACCTCGGTCGGGAAATTAGGAGGTCGTACGCACATACGCTCTCTTCCGAATATTGTGCAATTTTATCTTATAAATATAGCATCCTTTTAAAATATTTTCTCATATATATATATATATATTGTGATGTCAACGAACATTCGTTGCAACTTTTGTAATGTCAACGAATACTCGTAGTCACTTCCGTAATGCTCGTTGTAGTAGAGACTTTGTAATCGCAGATACAACTATAGTAACGCCGTTGAACAATACTGGTATCAGATGCCTTCGAATAACAATCGCACTGATAGTACCTGCTCGATAATATTCGATAGAATATGGACCACCAAATAGTGATCCGAATAGTAATCCGTATAGTGAGATATTCACCTACTGCCCCCTCCCCCCAGCCCCCCCCGCGGCCGGATGCGGCATAAGACCAAGTTTAATGTGGGGTATCCGAGCCCGTAGGACCGGTCAAAAATTTCCCGTAGACACTGTAAAAAACGGGGTCGGAAGGCTGTTTCCTGAGCCAAGACTCTGCCCTTCGGCATAGCCTCGTCTGGGGATCCTCTCTGCCCGAAGGCAGAGAGTTCGACTAGCACACCTCCGAAGTAATCCGTATAGTGATCACTTATACGCCACGCTAATTCTCATATATACATTTCCTTTACCATCACGTGATCTACTTATTCAAAATGGGATCGCCTGTGTTTATTCTCTGGTGATTCATGTTTAGACTCCAGTGTCGGCAGGAACACTTTATTCCTATATAATAATATATATATATATATATATATATATATATATATATATATATATTATATATGAATCATTCATACAAAAAAACAGATATTGAAGTTAATGATATAATATAACTTCAATATCTGTTTTTTGTCTGAATGATTCATGTAATGTAAATTGAACTGCACCACATACTTGATATATATATATATATATATATATATATATATATATATATGTGTGTGTGTGTGTGATTTCCACGTATGTGGATCCAACAACCTCATTCAGTTTTTCTGTTTGCGTCGTATGTGACACGTCAGTCCCGTTCGTGACCTGCATACAAGCCCACATATTGTGCAACAGCGAGGATCTCGGGGCATAGTAACAGGAGTATTTGCTGGCGCTTTTTGCCGTTGTCTTTCGTCTCTTAGCCAGTCAATACGACTGATTTCGAAATTTTTAATACCACTCTGGTACAAATATCTTCTATTATTTGTATTCAGGGTAACTAACTCAAAGTTATTATGAGGCACATGACATCTGAGAGGTTATTCTTTAGCTTGCCTTTATACTTGAGCCACGGCCGTCCAATAGTCATTTGTCCATTGTCAAGCTGGCTATACATGAGGACCTTAGGTATTCAGTTGCCAGTAATCTTTGCAACATGACCAGCCCAACGAAGATGTATCAGTATCAGGGAGGTCTCAATTCCACCAATGTTGCATTTTGCGAGACGATCAGTATTGCACACCCTATCACCATATATATATATATATATATATATATATATATATATATATATATATATATATGTATGTATGTATATACATTCTGCTTATACGTTTTTTATGGCTACACTTACTTAATGCTCTGTTTTTTAATCAAACAGTATTAATTACATTTACCGTCCTGAATGTTCGAGAAATTTCGTAGAAAATATGTGTTCTCCGACAGGAATCGAACCTGTATCCTATATGGAATGGTCATTAATCTGAGCTAAACCGGAAGTTCTCTGAGACTGAACGGTTATAGCACCTCAGGTTATTTACTGAAATAAGTGTATCCATAAAAAACGTATAAACAGAAAATATTTTAAAATATTTGTTTTATTTATATTTAGTTTTATATTTGTCAAAGATGTATTTGTTGCTAGAGTTAGTAGAAAGTTTGTGTTGTACAGATTTGTGCAAGTTATTAGGATTTTCCTAGATTTAGTACACAAACATTTCAGGCATAATACTTTACTCAACAGAATCTTCAATAAGAACAATATTAAGATTAGTTACAGCTACATTAGAAACCTTGAGAAATATATAGTCCAACATAATAGTGTAACTCTAAACAAATATTTAAACAACACTAATAACAATGTTAACACTGAAGAATAAAAGTGTAATTGCCGTAAAAGCATTATCTGTCCGATGAATAACAAATGTATATATAAAGGCGTCATTTATAAGGCTACATTACACATAATGGCGAAAGCAAATTTTATTTCGGCTCAAAAGCAAATAGCTGGAAAACGAGATTTTATAATCACAAAATGACCCTTAACAAAAAGAAATATGCAAATGCCACAGCACTCTCAAAATTTTATTGGGGTATCAAAACAGATGACCACACACCGGTAATAAATTGGGAGCCCGTCGCCAAAATTACACCCTTTTTCCGACCGAGGCGAACGATGCAACCTGTGCTTATTGGAAAAAAAAGATTCAACCTCAAAAATATTAATAATCTAAATCTGCTTAATAAACGAAATGAACTCATGCTAAGTTGTAGTCATAAAAAGAAGTTTCTCTTAAAATATTTTAATTCCGGATAAATATATTATTCAAACCTTCGTTTTCATATACTATACTTTAGGATATGTACCGATTACCCCCCCTCCCAACCATTTTAACGTATATTTCCACTCAAAGTGTCAACCAGCGTTCCTCTTTTAAATTTTAAACTTGCTTCAATTTTTTTAATTTTATTTTTAAAATTTTTTTTCTAATGGCCCCCTACCTACACCCTATTTTCTCTATTTACACCACAATATTATATTTGTCTTATTTTAAATTTGAACTGTGAATCTGAGTGTAATTTAGCGTCCATCCCATGAGACACAGTATATTATTATTTTTTTTAATCATAAGTTATATTTTGTGCCTGATGAGTTGGTAAAACAACGAAACCGTAATAGCACCCCCAAACGTAGGTATATGTATATTTATTAATATATATATTATTATTGCCTTCATATCAAAAATTTTTTATTAAGTGAATATGAGGCCGGATAAAAAATGTGATTTAAACCCCCCCCCCACTGTTATTTTTACAATACGTTTGCTTCTCCTCCCATCCTTCCCTATATTTACAAGAAACCCATCTTTAAAGTTATGTTACATTTGCTTTTCTTTTTTTTTTTCCTTTTCTACTTCTTTTCTTTATACATTTATGCTTTCTTCTTTTCTCTTGTTCTCTTCACTTCTCTCCTTCTTTTTCTTCTCCCTCCTCACCTATGCGTTTGACAGTCGTGAATTTGTTTATTTATTTATTTTTAAAAAATAATATAGCGTTTTTTTTTTTTTTTTTTTTTAAATAAAGCGTTGGATGGTCAGTTGATAGAATTAGTCTGATGATACCGTGAGGTCGAAACTAAGGTTGCGTATTCTATCTGACCTCCTAATTTTTAAAGTTTATAAACAGACGGATAGAAGATGTGTGAACGCGCGTGCATACATATATATTTGTGTTCGAGAAAACAATATTCCTCGAACAAAATAGACTAGGATTGACATTGCGACTTGCGAAAGTAGTTCACTACACACTCCAACATTGAATACAGCGACAAATTGCGTATATATGCACACAACGACACATGGATGACCATATACGCCCAGTCCCACACTGTTCATATATATGTTTGTGTGAGCTGTAATTCATGAACATGTGTGTATGTATGTCTGCGTATGTATGAGTGGCGTTCCGACGACAATTTTTCCACCCACTACAATAAAAACATCGATATACCCAGCCATATATAAATCCAAAAATTAAAAATGAATCTGTTTGTCAGGCGATCGCAAATAGCGTGAAACACAGGGTCACAAACTCACATCAATCCAGCTAAATATGTTAAGTCCATCACTGATATTGAGCGCCTTCCAATAAATACCGCGCATATACAATATATAAATAATATTTATAAAAATTGCATATATATATATATATATATATATATATATATATTTATTTATATACATACACATTTTATATGTGTGTGTGTGAGTTTCATTGAATAATATAGATATATTGTATCTACTTACTGATCCTTTCCAGTTGTCTAATAAGTTTCTGGAAGCTGAGATTAAATTCATCAAGGAAGGCACCACCACGAAATTGATTCGGCAACTGGAAAGGATCAGTATAAATATAAGTAGACACAATATGTCTATATTATTCAATGAAACATATTTGAAATTAAACTTTAGTGAAATTGTAGCACACATGAATCAAAATATCACAAATAACCAAAATAATCTTAACATAAAACTAATTTTTTTTCTGTTAAACAGCTAGGAAAACGGAACAATTCCGTCATCTTCCTCTTTTCTATCTAGCATGTTGTAGAAGTGACACTCGGCACGGGATCTTACCCCTGGATAAAGAAATCTTTCCACTTAGTACGTAAACTTTCACACACGCACGACGTCTCGTATATAACACATGCATTTCATAATTCCTAACTCCTATGTCATTTCTTTTACACGCATATTAGTGTATATTCTTGCCGTTGTTAATCAATCGTTAAAACACATTAAAATATCGACTTGTTGAATTATTATTATTTGTATTATTATTATTATTAGTAGTAGTAGTAGTAGTAGTAGTGTTTTTTTTTCACCTATGTTAACAATGACGACCTTACTTTTAGTCAAACCGGGAGCAATAATGCAACAAACTCAGTACAAAGAAAGACTTACAATTGTGGAAGTCATTGTAATACAAGGGAAGCAGCCAACATTAAATAGGGTATTTTTTTCCATCGGAGATCGTATATTGAAGTATATTGAATATATATTTATATATATATATATATATATATATATATATACACTACAGTTCAAAAGTTTGAAGCTACCCCGCCAAAAAGCATGGGATGAACTTGACAGAAAAGCGAAAGAAAAAAAAAATGAAAAAGTGGCCTTAGAATCATTGGACAAAGAATGGAATCAATTATCAAATCGTATACTTTGAGGAACTTTTGCGAGGGGAAGCAGCCAACATTAAATAGGGCATTTAAAGAACGTATAAACATAAAAAATGTCTTAAATATATATATATGTATGTGTGTGTGTGTGTGTGTGTGTGTGTGTATGCCAATATATATATGTGTGTGTGTGTGTGTATGCCAATATATGCGTGTGTGTGTGTGTGTGTGTAAATTATTTTGGTTATTTGTGATATTTTGATTCATGTGTGCTACAATTTCAGTAAAGTTTAATTTCAAACATGTTTCATTGAATAATATAGACATATTGTGTCTACTTATTTTTATACTGATCCTTTCCAGTTGCCGAATTGTGGTGGTGCCTTTCTTGATGAATTTAATCTCAGCTTCAAGAAACTTATTAGACAACTGGAAAGGATCAGTATAAATATAAGTAGACACAATATGTCTATATTATTCAATGAAACATGTTTGAAATTAAACTTTACTGAAATTGTAGCACACATGAATCAAAATATCAAAAATAACCAAAATACTCTTAACAAATTTCAATAAATAACTAATATTATGTAGAACTTGTAGGTTGTCTCCACTTACCTTTGACAGGTTTGCCAAGAGGCCGTTAGATGACGCAGTTAAACAGCTATGAAAATGGAACAATTCCGTCATCTTCCTCTTTTCTATCTAGCATGTTGTAGAAGTGACACTCAGCACGGGATCTTACCCCAGGATAAAGAAATCTTTCCACTTAGTACGTAAACTTTCACACACGCACGACGACTCGTATAACACGCGCATTTCATAATTCTTAACTCCTAATATCTTATTTCTTTTTACACTCATACTAGTGTATATTCTTGCCTTTGTTAATCAATCAATCGTTATATAAAACACACGAAAATATCGACTTCTTGAATTATTATTATTATTATTATTATTATTATTATTATTATTATTTCTTTTCACCTCCGTTAACAATGACGATCTTACTTTTAGTCAAACCGAGAGCAGTACTGCAACAAACTCAATACAAAGAAAGACTTACAATTGTGGAAGCCATTGTAATGCAAGAGAAGAAGCCAACAATAAATAGGGCATCTTTCTCCATCGGAGATAGTATATTAAAGTATGTGTGTGTGTGTGTGTGTGTGTGTGTGTGTGTGTGTGCGTGTTTCCTGACGTGTTACCTTGATAAAGTTTTCCGAAACGCGTCGGCTCCGATAAAGTTTTCCTTTTGTCTTTTTTGATATTGCCCTTTTTACAGGTGTACTCTATCTGAATTTTACTTACACACACACACACACACACACACACACACACACACACACACACACACACATATGTATATATATATGCTCTCGAAATAGTTCGATTGCACTCTCGGAGAGGAAGGGGTGATTTTATAAACAATGGCTGCTGCTAATGCATTTCTCTTCAAACAGAATCGAGCTCTCCTAGCCAGTGACGTCTTTCGTATAGTAAAACCGTTAAAATTTCCCTTACTTTGTGCCGTGCGACAATAATGCGGGTAAAGAATTTCTAACTGATGCCAACTCGGTCGGGTTTCGATCCTGGCTTGAAGCAATCGGATGTCTAGCCACACTGATGAGCTGTGATACAGCCAAACAGTCTATCTGTGGATGACTATATATGTGTATATTTGCGTGAACATATGTATGCACATAATATTGCATACCATCTGGTAATATTTAGTGTCACAAAGATACAGATGTTTCTGCTGCATCTTTGCTTTCGCAGTGAAGTAACAGGCGCTGTGCTATGTTATTGTTTGTTAAAACACAAACGAAGAGGTAAATTCAAAGTCAAACCTCTTTTCTCCATGCTCCCAATGTGCCTCTGCACAATTCTCCCATTCTGTCATCTTATCCCAACACTCGACCTCGACCTTGTTTAACCTATCCCCTTCCAGATACTCTTCGACCTCTTGTTTCCGGTTTCTTGCAGCCTTCACTTCCGCTTTGTGTTTTTGCCACTTTAACTTACAGAACCGTTGGTAAAAAAAAAAAAAGTCTCTCTCTTCCCGTTCCGTTTTCTTTCCGACTTATTCAATCCCTGACAATTACATTCACTGCCACCCACTCCCATCATCTAACATACATACCTCTTTCTTCTCTCTAAATCCCACCTTCCTTCAATATAGCACCTCATACTTTTTCATCTCATTACTGTAAAGTTTTCAGTCGAACCAACTTAGAAAAAATTTGAACAAACATCACACATGATGAACATTTTCACCTACGAATTTAAATTTTAAAATTCGCAGGATTTTTCAAACTGTTCATATCCTGCGAATTTTAAAATCAAAATTCGTAGGTGAAAATGGTCATTAACTAAAAGTGTCTTAATTCCAATTGTAGAGAAAATTTGGTCTGTTTATCAAAATAAACATTGAACGCTCTTTTTGCGAGTCAGTTTTAACATATTTCAAATTCTGTGTTGTATTAGCATGAATCGCCTGGATTATACCAACGGATTACTACCTATATATATATATATATATATATATATATATATATATATATATATATATATATATATATAATAAAGGGTGTTCCAAAACTTGAACCGATTTTAAATGTGAATTAAGTTTAAGTGCCTCATGATTTTTTCCTTTTTCTTTCAGATTTAACAACTTAAGTGTTTGGCAATTTCAACCATGGAAAGATTAACAATCAAGCAACGTATTAAAGTTATTGAAGACTATTACGAAAATAGCTGTATTGAATGAGAAGTTCCCAAGTCGCATCATCTCTTGAAACAGCGAAGTCAATTGGCCACCATGATCGTGCGACTTGACGGCTTTAGATTTCTTCCTTTGGGGTCATCTCAAAAATAAGGTCTATGCCAACAAGCCAACAACAATTCAACAGATGAAGGATGTGATAATAAGGCATATTGGTGAGATCGAGGAGCAACTATACAGAGACGTCATCAAACATTTTGACCATCGACTGGAGGTGTGCCGCCGAAGCCTTGTCGGACATTTGGGTGATATTATTTTTCACACATAATTGCCATGACATAAATAACATGATCCAATAGAGAAATAAATTTTCACCAACAACACTGATTTATTTACTGCTGAATTTTGATCTGTCTTAATGAAATAACCTTTATATATATAAAGTATATATATATAACCACGACATACGTGTATGTGCGCGGACGGGCACATGCATACGCCCACGCACCCATATACGCACGCGCGTGCAGAAACACACGCACACACACAATGAAAAATTCAATCTTGCACCAATGAAAAGTGCCTAAATTATTTCTAAAACACAATATAAAAGAAAAATGAGAAAACAAACACTCAGTTGCTGATAACTCCAGACGAGAGGACGGAGCGATTTCTGGAGGATCCGTCTACGAAATCTAGATTTGCGATGCTGAAACTAACATCAGTCAGCTACGTGACAAATTTTATATTTGTATTAACCATATATATATATATATATATATATATATATATATATATACTAGCAGTAAAGCCCGGCGTTGCCCAGGGATGTAACAGTAAGTCATAAAGATTGAAAAATAAAATTGACAAAGATTATTGTTTAAGGTTGACGGACACGCATGTCTTAATTATTTTTTTTTTTTTATTTTTTATTTTTTTTTATGAATTGGTCAAACCCAAACTCAAACAAAAACATTGTTTTCAATCGTTATGATTGAATGGAATTTTATTATAAACAATTGTTTGTAAATGGAATTTTTAAAGCATTCTGAATGTAAGAATAAAGAAAAAAGTGTTCAAGACAATAAGAAACACTACCTGCCAAAAAAAGTGAAGTTTTGTTGAAATCGGTTGAAAAATGTAGGAAATCCGATCCCATATATAAACGAACGAACACACACACACACACACACACACACACACACACACACACACACACACACACACACACACACACACAACCTGGGTTTTATAATAAGTATAACTCGATATGAGTTGTCCTCCTTTCATTCTGGTGACAGAATTGTGTTTTATCATGTTTTCAAATTGATTTCATGCAAAAACAATTGTGTTTTTCCAATTTTGGGCGCTGCCAGAACCACCGCAAGGTAATTTTACGTAGTCCTGTGAAGTTTTGTTGAAATCGGTTGAAAAATGTAGGAAATCCGATCCAATATATAAACCTACAGACACACACACACACAATCTGCGTTTTATAATAAGATAATATATATATATATATATATATATATATATATATATATATATATATAAGAACTTTGTTCCAGACACATATATCGCCAAGAGACAATGAGCGGAAAACAAGCAGGTTAAAACGGAAAGGTGCTGATGTTTTTAATGTCTTTTCATCCAATACAAGGCCCAAGAGCGTCTCAAGGCAGAGGGTTACTAAGTAAGGTTTGTGAAAGTAGATAACAGTTGAAGAGTAGATAACAAACTTGAAGAGGTTAACTTTTCAGTGATCGAAGAAACATCCTCTCAGGAGTCTATTCCATAAAATGATAGTTCCGGGGAAAGAAAAACTGTACATCCAATGGAATATATAAGGAAGAAGAATGGTTCGATTCTGTGTATTTTTACGGCTTATCAACCCTTTGCAGATTATTTAAAGCCAGAAAATATTTGCAGATTGTAAGAATTTTTAGGGCAGATAATACTGGTTCACTGACACAAATTCGACTATTGATAGCTTAGAAGTGGCAAAAGGCCGAAAGCATGGGGCGCTCTGTCAGAATCGAACTCATTACTCAAACGTAATTGTTCTAGCGAGATAAGTTTGCTAATCATTCCACCACGTGGAGTTGCCTAAAGCAGTTTATCAATTCATGCTTTCCTGTTCTGAATGACTGAACTACCTCTCACCACCCATTGTTTTTGTTTATAACACTTCCGCTCCTATTAGGGAATGCTGGGAGCAAAACGGATCCAACAGCAGAGTTTGAATAAAGTTGTTGTTTACCACATCTTGCGTCGTCTTTGTGTTACTTCGACTTTTCAGTGGCCAGTCTCATGAAATTTATCTTTCAACCCTAAGCCCAGTGAAAGCGTTTTCTTTTATTATTTGCTTATTTATCATCCAATACAAGGCCCAAAAGCCACTCAAGACAGACAGTTACTGAATGAGGTTGTTATATGAACATAAGTTGATGATTAAGAAGTTCATATTTATGAGGATAAGTATGAAAGATAATGGTTAACCCAAGACTTGAAGCGATCGGGAAGCACCCACTCGGGAACCTCTTCTACAAAGCAGCATATTGCATCAAGTATATTTCTTACAAGGGAACATATACATGAATAAATTAAGTAATCTGCAATGATCATTCATCCGCTAAACTTTGTATAGGAGGTGAATTGGATTTTGGGGTTTTCTAGACTCACTATTCAGCCGTAATTGATCTAGCGAGACAAGCTTGGTAGCAATTACACCACATTGAAGTGCCCGAAACTTATTTTCTACAAGGAGCTCAGATATGGCACAAGTGTGGACCGAACTCACTTTTCTGTCGTAACTGGTCTAGCGAGACAAGCTTGCTATTACACAACGTTGAAGTACCCGAAACCTATTTTCTAAGAGGAGCTCAGATATGGCACAAAGCCGAAAGTTTGGGGCACCCAGTCAGGATCGAACTCACTTTTCTGTCGTAATTGATCTAGCGAGACAAGCTTACTAACCATTATACCACGTTGAAGTACCCGAAACTTATTTTCTAAATAAAATAAAAAATGTGGCACAAGGCCGAGAGTTTCGGGGCACCCGTTGAATGCCCAATGGTCAATACCTATGTGTAACAAAGAACTTAAATCAGTCACTAAAACTGCATTTATTCATATAGATAGTAAACATATTTTAGACTGCTGTTCGTGTCTAAAAACAAACGCCATTACAATTTCTTCTAAGTTCTTGGCGGAATAAGTACCTTCGTTAGCGATAAACGGTGCCTGTCTTGAGTTCAGTTGAGAAAGCTATGTACAGTCTTGTCACGGCTAACAGCTGGTGGCCAGTAAATGGCAGAATATTTTTTTTGTTCGGTTCTTTTATATTCCACGCGTGGACGTAGTACCAGCGCCAAGTTCCGTTTCACGCTGCTACAAAGAAATAACCCCTAGCAATCGAAATGCGCCTTTATACAATTTGTTTCTCCGCGTGCGAGCTTAGTTTTTTGCCCCAAGCTTTTTGCGTTTTTTTTCTGTAAACATGTTTTTCCGTTGGCTCCTAAATACGGTGTAATCTGTAAATTTTGGGATTCGAGACAGAACGTAAACCTATATAAATCTTTCTTTTATTTTTTGATACGAACCGGATGAAGAAAACTGATCGTAGGTTACATTTAGTTGCTTCTTTTCCTTAAGTGTCATGTCCCCTCTGGACGTAGGCGATCATGGCTCTCCACAACTTCCTATCCCTTGTACCTGTTAATAAACTTTGTCTTTTTGTTATTTTTTCCTAAGCCCTATTCCGCCATCCATTTACTCATGCTCACCAAGTATGTCACGGGTTGTTTTCCTCTCTCTCCGTCTTGCCTTCTATCTGTCCCGTGAGTATCAGATTTTCCAAGCCTTCCTTCCTCATTATGTGCTCCAGAAACTTCAATTGTCTCTTCCTGATGATAAGTATTAGGTTCCTTTTTATTTCCATTTCTTTGTTATCTAAAAACATGTCATTGCCTTTTATCTTGAATTTTGTTATTCAAAACAACGCAAAACTATATAAATTCTTCTTTATATTCGATACGAATCGGATGAACTAAACTGGACATAGGTTACATTTAGCTGTGATGTAATGGAATAACCAGTCACCCCCATGAATGATTACACTATAGGTAGTAATAAAGGTAATTATAGGTACCTATAAAGTCAACTGTCTATGAGAGACTCGAGACGAGAGAGAGAGAGAGAGAGAGAGAGAGAGAGAGAGAGAGAGGACGCAAGCACGTCCAACCTTCCAATTAGTGGCACTCACTACTAGATTGACCTGTGTGCATAACTGTACCGTATTTCATATTGTACTGGTTGTGTACAATAAAGCTTTCTTTTAGTATCCACCTGGTGTTAAGTATTTATTCCCTTTGCACGGAATATAACAAGCTGCTACAAATTATAAAAGATCACTGCATATTTTATACTTGGCTGACTACTGGTCTAGGAGAAGGAAAGTCTGAATTCAAACCAGATCGCACTATCCTAAGTGTAAAAATGCAGCTGGGGAAATCTTGTGGATCCAAATTCGTACTGAAACTTCTACTATCACAGTTTGGTAAGGGGGTCTGCTATAACAATGACAACACAGTTTAGTTTAGTGACTTCTTTCTGTAGAAGCGATACTCCTGCTTTTTATTCACACATACGCAATATGGCCGACACAGTAACGCCGTGTCTGAACAATAACTGAAAAGATGCTTCCGTTTCTTTAGTTCCCAGTTACATCACCTACCATTTGCACGTCCGAATGGACATGGACTCTGTAACGCTTGGTTTCTTTCGTTTTACGGCATATCAACATCTCAATGGGTTATTTAATGCCGACAAGATTTTTATTGCTGGTAATATTTTTATAATTTAACATAATATTATTTTTGGTTTTAAGTCAAGTACGGCGCCTTTCTTAAGGATGTTCATCTTTACATCAAGAAACTGATTCGATCCTTTAGTTGCTTGGTTTGATTTGGTTTGTCTTACGACATATCAACATCTCAATGGGTTATTTAATGCCGACAAGATTTTTATTGCTGGTAATTTTTTTTATCAAAAATATATTGCTGGTATTTATTTTGTTTTTAAAAAAATGTATTGTTGGTAAAAAAAAAAAAAAAAAAAAAAATTCCAAAAAAGTTTTACTGGTATTAAAACCTATTTTTATACTTAATGTTTTAACCTATTTTTTTTTTTGTGTGTGTAGGGGGGGGGGTGTAACTATTTGCCCATATCTGACAGATGCTACCACTCCGGGTCAGAGTGGCACTGGAAATACCAGCAATTAAGAGGTGGTTCCGTGCTCCTCAAAACCTCCTGATCACAGACCATGCTGCTGGATGTAGTTTATCGTCTTACCCAGGACGCTTGGTCAGCTTTCGTTGGAAAGGAGAGTCAAAAGTAATCCAATGTCTGATAGGGAACGAGAGGGAGTGAGTTTGTGCTACTCAGGCCATGGGGGGAAATAAGAATTTTTCTTCTTCTTTTATGTGCCGTGTCCTTTCGGGACGTAGGCGATCGTGCTTCTCCACATCCTCCTATCCTTTGTAGCTCTCAATAAGTTGTGTCTTTTTGTTAATTCTCCCAGACCCTGTTCTGCTATTCACTTGCTTTAGCCCGTTAAGTATGTCACGCGTTGCTTTCCCCTGTTCGTCTTTCCCTCTATCCGCCTTGTGAGTACCAGATTTTCCAAGCCCTCGCAATTACAAATCGGAGAGTTCCAATTCCATTCGGGCTCGTTATAATTACTTACGCGCAAATACCGTTGAGAAAGGTATGAACCCTCCTTTTCTCCCCAGCTATGGATTAATTAGTAGGACTTGTATCAGTAAATCATTATTATCTCTCAAAAAAATTCTTAGAATCTAAAAATATTTTCTGGCTTTAAATAACCTTCAAAAGGTTGATAAGCCGTAAAAAACAAATCAATCAATTAATCAATAAAATTCTTCGTTCTTATTTTTCATTTCTTCTTTCCTTCGTTATTCTTCCTTATTTTTATTCATCTTTTTCCTTTTACAATCTCTTCCGTCTTTCTTCTTTTTTCCGCCTCTTGCTTTTCTTTTTCATCGTTTTTCGTCATCTTTTATTTTTTCTTTTTTATCGTTCTTACTCGTTTCCCTTCTTTCTTTCTCTTTCTTTTCTTTTTTATTGACTTTTTCCTTCCGTATGTTTCTTCTTTTTTTCTTTCTTTCTCATTTTTTTCCCTATCTTCTTCACCGTTCAAATTGTTTTCATCGTTTTTTTTTTATTTCATCAACTTTTTTTTTCTGCATTTTCCTTCCCCATCGCAACTCCACGTTGCCTTCCTTTCCTTTTCCTTCATCTTTCTTCCTTCATATTTTTCCGCATTCTATTTTGGCTCCTGCGGCTTTTCGTCGACTTCTCAAATTTCAGGGGAGATTTTTCCGTTATACTAAATGTAGTCAGTTCCAAATCCGGTTTTAACAAGATCAAACAAGCGAGAACGAGGGGGAAAAAAGTACCATTTTGGAGAGTTTTCCAGGAGAAAAATAACTAAATCCGCATACAGACGAGCATTGTGAAACAGAATCCGTTTGTGGTTCTCATGTGCTTTAACATTCTTCCTTTCCAGGAAAACCAGTTCTCAGGGAAATCTCTGATTCATAAAATCCCAAAGAACTGAACGATCCATAAATCATAAGAATGTCGTTTATTTTTTTAAAGATAAAACTTAAATCTTTTGACAATATAGTCTTATCCTGAGATGCAAAGACCAAGAAATCGTTCACAAGGAATATTTTTAAATTATTCTGTATCATAAAGTGATTACATTTTAGCCATGATATAAATATCTCTTTCTATCATTATTTATCTCCAAGTTTTTCTTTCGATATCTATGTCGAACTGTTTACGTTTACCTCAGTTCCTTTCTTTCTTTCATCTATCTAAACATGTTCATATCTATCAAATTCTATTCCAAGCTGTTCATCTCTCTCTCTCTCTACATATATATATAAAATTATTTTTTTAAAAATATGGTTCCTTCGCTACATAAGAGTTCTCATGTTTCAAAAACAAGAGCCAAAAACCTCAATATAATTATTAAAATTAAATTGAATTAAAATATCAAGCCCTGTTTCATCTTCAAGCTTCCTAAATTTTCGCTCGAGGATGAAACAGGGCTTGATACTTTGATTCAATTTAATTTCAATAATTATATTGGTTTTATGTAGCGAAGGAATCGTATTTTTAAAAAAATAATTATAATTTAAGCTCTACTTCTGTATGGATCACTGTTTTTTTTTTTTTAAATAAAAACAAAAATATTAAAGAAACCCGGATTATTTACCTAACGTGTTCTTTCCTATTTTTCTACATATTTGCACATTTTAAATATATATATATATATATATATATATATATATATATATATGTGTGTGTGTGTGTGTGTGTGTGTGTGTGTGTGTGTGTGTGTAAGGTAATAATATAATAATGCAGAGTCCTGTTGCCAGACATATGATCTTCCAGCAGCTCCCGTCTTGACCCAGGGCAGCACTACCTCCTCAAGGCACTTGATGTAAGCCTCTGTGTTGAGTCTCCGATATTACATAACAGTTCAGAAAGCTAAGCAAAAATATTAAGAGACAGAAAGATTCCGTTAGAAACAAAGAATAAAGTACTGGACATTACAATATAGTAACTTAATAAGTGCACTTGAGATATGGCACATGACCAAAAGAAACTGACACTCAGTGAGGATCGAACTCACTACTCAGTCGTAGTAGATCTAGTGAGACGAGCTTGCGAACCATTACACCACGCCGAAGTCCTCAAATAGTGATTTACTAAGCGTAGCTTAGATGTTGCACAAAGACGAAAGTATGAGGGACACATGGAGGATCAAAATTGATCTACCGAGAGGTCACTCGTCCCCCACTCTCTCTCTCTCTCTCTCTCTCTCTCTCTATATATATATATATATATATATATATATATATATATATATATAAAAATAAAAAAGGCTCAAACACTAATATTCTATGGTTATAATTTATTACATTGGGATCGTAATCACGATCCAATTCATCAGAGCTGCAAAATTTGTAGGTCTGATGAATTGTATCGTGATTACGATTCCAATGTAATAAATTATAACCATGGAATATTAATGTTTGAGTCTTTATATCCTTACTCTGTCCTGACATTGAGTTCTACCTGGATTCTATCCTCTTGGGAATTTATATATATATATATATATATATATATATATATATATATATATAAACACACACACACTTCAATATACGATCTCCGATGGAGAAAAATGCCCTATTTAATGTTGGCTGCTTCCCCTCGCAAAAGTTCCTCAAAGTATAAGTTTGATAATTGATTCCATTCTTTTTCCAATGATTCTAAGACCACTTTTTCATTTTTTTTCCTTTCACTTTTCTGTCAAGTTCATCCCATGCTTTTTGGCGGGGTAGCTTCAAACTTTTGAACTGTAGTGTGTAGTGGACCGTGGCTGTGATGTTGTTGAGTAGACGTAGAGGAACACACGTGGGTTCAGATTTTCCTGCTAGCTGGTCCAACTACACGAAAAAGTTGGACTTTAATTAAGTCCAAAGAAGAAGGCAAAGAAAACAAACAAAACACAAGACCGATAATATATGTATACAAATATATATATTAATAACAAGTTACATGGAAACAGTTACAAAGGACAAAGTGTGTGTGTGAATATTATATATGTGCGTGTGTGTGTGTGTGTATGTATTGTGCTTAGCGTGTTCCCAGCATTTTGGGAAACGCTATCTCTGTGAGCGTTCACATCTTCGAGGTGGTAAGGCTGGAAGCCTGAGGAAAAAAAGAGATTTACCTCCAGGTGTCGGCGCAAAGGCCTGAGGAAAAAAGAGAAAGAGGCGAAGGGTCAGTGACTATTTATAGCCAGGGAAGAGAGACCCCTGGTGAAAGGGTTAACGAACTAAAGGAGAAGTTAACTCCAAGTGTGTATGTTTGTATATATATATATATCTTTCTCCTATTTTTTTTTACTTTTAGTTCTGCTTGCAAATAAGCAAGTCTTGTTCATTTTCAATGTTGAAAGTCAAGTCAAAAGAATTGATTTCGGCTGTGTTGCCTGATATCTAATTTTGATCCGCCCAGCCAGTATATTATGAGGGCAGCTGAAGAAATTGCAGTCGGGGATGAACCAGCATTTCAGTGTGTATGTCTTTGCGTGCGTGCGTGCGTTTAGTTTCAGACTGTTAAGAAGACTAAAAAAAAAATATTTTTCAAAATGCTTAGTGCTTCTGTGTAAAGAAAAGCGGGGAGAAAGCCTGTAGAAGTGATCATCTCAGACTGCTTTCTCTCCCTATCTAAGTTCAACATAGTCGGCTGTTCATATTCACAATTTTCAAATTCGAGGACACGACCAGTCTCTTTCACCAGGACTCGTTCATGTATTTCCACTCCTTCGCTTGTCGTGTAGCGCGCACACCTTTTGTATTTCTCCTAAATTTCGAATAGAAAACTTTTTTTTTTTAAAGTTTCATTCTTTATTAAACAAGTGATAAAAATTTAATTAAAATCCAATCTTTTAATTTTGGAAATTTTTTTGATGTAAATTCATAGGATTATATCTCCAAAAGGAATCGAACCTGTATCTCCTTTGTCACCTGGAAAAAAATTTCAATAGTCGAAATGTACCTTTAAATCGGTAATTTAAATCGAGGGCTCTGTAATCAAATTGTTAAAAGAACTAAATGTAAAAAGAAAATAGAGGTTCGATTCCTGCTAACTGTTGCAGTTACAATGTGCTTTTTGTAAACAAGCGTCCGCAATGTAAAGGAGCGAACCAGAAATGGTAAAAATGTTTAATTTTAAAATAATTACAACATAATTATAAGTTTAACGTTCACGCGTGTTTACTAACATCACCATCAGAACGATTACAGTTACATTAAGTTTGTCCTCACTTATTTTTCATTACTTGCATTATTTACATTATTCGAACCGTTATCCTAATCTTCATTGCCATATTCACAACGTTTCGGCTTGGCCGTTGTACGCTCAGGCCTTCTTCAGGGGATTTGGAATTTCGAACCGAAACCCTTTATTTCAGCCACCGGGGTAGATTGTTCTAGTTCCACGTGCCATGCCTCATCTGGATGTCTCAATTATTTCCCTTTAACTCAACTCTCCAAACTTTTGGTTCATCTTTCGACAAGTATCACATTCATTTTCTTCTTGGAATTTTACCCGAAATTACCTGAAACTGTAAAAGAAAAAACAGCTGTGCCTGAGAATGGTAAATGTTCGCCGAAAGTATTTGCAATATGGACTGAACATCTAATCCATGTTACAATTAATAAAAACAGGGATCGTGTCAGTCAGTGAGTGGTCAGTGAGTTAATGCCTTATTTAATCTGTTAGTGAATTGAATTCGCCATTAATTACATTAACATTATTAATTTATACTTTGAATGACTACAATATATATATATATATATATATATATATATATATATATATATTCTCTCTCACTCACTTCCTCTCTCCCTCTTTATATGTATACATATTCTATATACATACATACATATATATATATATATATTCTATATACATATACTCTCTCTCTCTCTATATATATATATATATATACACACTGTGTGTATATATACATATACATATACACACACATACACTGTATATGTATACTCTCTTTTTTATCAAATATGTGGTGCAGTTCAATTTATATTACAATACATCATTCATACAAAATTAGATTAGCAAAGTTAATGATATAAAATGGCGAAATCTTTTCACAAACTAAATTTTAAAGGTGCATAAACCTACAAATCACTTGATGAATGTTATGATCCTTGTTTTTAAAAATTATAAACTGTATAAGGTCTTTCTTTAATATGCAAGTACTTTCGACTGTACATTCAGTCATCCTCAAGCATGGAAATTATTTTGTTTTTGGTAAAATTCAGGTAGCATCCGACACAAAAAAATTAAATGTGAATCGAAATATGTTTTTTTTTAAAATGTGTTATTGTTAACGGATACAAACTTTTGGAGTCTGCAGTCTTAACGCTAAGGTTGAACTGTCTTTTTTAAAAAAGAGTGTTTTTTTTTTACTAATATGGCAATTTGAGTTTTTTTAATAGGATTTTATCAGTCAATGTGGCATGAACTAAATTGTTCAATAAATAGAGTAATGTCTCAGTTGTTATCACGAAAATTTGCATGTCGGATCAGTTCTTTAAATCAAATATAAAAAAAAACCCCCAAAAAACAAACATATTTTGATTTGCATTTAATTTTTTATCTCTCGTTTATATATATATATATATATATATATATATATATATATATATATATATATATAGTCATTCACAGACAGACTGTTTTGCTGTATCACACTATACAGTGTGGCTTAACACCTGATTGCATCAAGCGGTATTGAAACTCAACTGATTTGGCATCAGTACTATATATATATATATATATATATATATATATATATATATATATATTTATATATATAATTACTGTAAATATATATTTACTGTAAAAAAAAACAGTGTGTGTGTGTGTATATATATATATATATATATATATATGGGCTGTAATGAATAAATTGTCATCTAAATTATGCAAAAAATTAAAATTACACAAAAATATCTTGAAATACTAAAGAGTAAATTCACTTAACAAAAATTGCATTTGGCTTCAACCATGCCTTGCAGATGACTTCAGAATTTCCTGCAACACTTTTGAATGGTTTCCATGTTTAATTTGGTGACTGGTGACTGCAGTTCATTTTTGGTGTTACAAGGAGGTTTGTTGGTCTCTTGCTCAACTGTGCCCCACACGTAATAATCAAGTGGGTTGGAATCTGTGGTCTTAGGTGGCCAGATATATGCATGACAGCTATGACTGGGTTCTCTTGCTTGTGGCATGGTGCAGAGTCCTGTTACAAGACATGGGGTCTTCCTACAGCTAGCGTTTTGACCCAGGGCAGCACTATCTCTTCAAGGCCCTGTTTTTTCATACACAAATATTTAACTCCCCTGCACAATAGTTCAATAGATCTTCAGTGATGACTTATATCAAATTATGATAACCTGTCTGTACGTCAAGTGTCAAGTTTGGCTAATTCCATCCATTAGTTTCTGAATCTATAGAAGATACAAAATTTGTTGTATTCGAGTTGTCTCCCATGTACATGGCATTATCTTTGTCATGACCAATAGGACAGCATGATTTTTAACTTTAAAAAAAATAATTATATATATATATATATATATATATATATATATATACTAGCAGCATAGCCTGTGCTTGATTCAAAAATCGTACGACTCATACAGCAATCGCTATCACTTGACTTAAAATATTTTTGCCCTTCCTTGCCTTTAAAGGAGTGCCCTTTGCCGTGCTGATGTTGCTACATGCCTTACTTCTTGCCTATCTTATGCTGTGAATTTTTTCTAAGCTCTATACTAAACATTAAATCTGTTACGAAAAAAGAACTAAACAAAATGAACACAAAACGATCAGCTTTAAAAAAGGACGTGTAACTGGAAAAACTGAATGAAAAAAGAATGTTAACAACAAATCGTTTTTCACACCCAACCCAGTTCTGCGGAATCAGAATCAACGTTGAGTTTAAGCAAGTGAATGAGCCAAAGTAAAGTGCCATGCAGATTTAAATTTTTCCCACTTGTGACAAATGCAGCTATCGATTTTTTTTTGCATGCTAGTTTGTGTCAGTCAGCTGTTGGCTCTCTCGCTGGCCAATAGAATCTTCCTGCCTATTCATGGCAGTCAGCTATTGGCTCTCACTCTGGCCAGTACAAAATGTCCACAAACTACATGAAAACTGCTGTAGAAGCATGAAAAAAATCGATTATTTCCACTATCAATGGATGTTGGGAAATGCAAAGTTAGTCTTGGCCTTCATACTAACTTGGAGCATGTGCATGTAAATTTTGGTGCAAATCCGTTGAAAATTGTGGCCGTGCATTAATTACACACACACACATCCTGCCTTTTATAGATAGAAATATATATCTCAACATTGCACTCTATGCAGAAGCTGGAGTTCAGTATGATAAGTACTGATACTCAAAACTATATTCATAGCTTTTACCAAATCTTGAGCATTTATTTGTTAAGATCATCTGAAAAAATGTACAGAAATACTTAATTTCCACAGGTTTTTTGCTTATAAACTGACTTTAAAATTTGTTTTTGTTTTATTTTGTTTTATGGTATATCAACCTCAATGGGTTATTTAATGCTGACAAAATTTTTATTGTTGGTAATGTTTTTTTTCAAAAATCTATTTTGGAGAATATTTTTCCTTCAAGGAATCTATAGCTGGTAATATTTTTTTTCAAAAAATGTATAGCTGTTTGTATTGCTCATAATAATTATTCCTTCAAAGATTATTGCTGGTAATAATTTTTTTTTTTTTTCAAATTATCATAAAGTATTTCTGGTATTAAAACTTATTTTTACACAAGTTTGGGTGTTAACTATTTGCCTATAGCTGGGACCCTAACAGGTGCTACTACACAGGTCAGGGTGGATCTGGGAACACCAGCAATTAAGAAGTGGTTCCACACTCCTCAAAACCTCCTGATCAGAGGCCTTGCTGCTGAATGTAGTTTATCGTCTTACCCAGGACGTGGATGTAGTTTATCATCATAGGCAATATCCCTCTGAAGTAAATGAAGGTCTTATTTGATGGCGCAATGATTTTGTAATAATGCGAATAATGTGCTTGTGCCACGTATCTTATCCATATAAAATTTGTAAAGCTTCAGTTAGTTATACATTTTATAAGGCCATTCTTTAAAGCAGTGGTTGGCAACCAACGGCACACGTGCCACACCAAGCAATTTCCACTGGCATGCAGCTGCAAATGACATCATGAAGTCTGAACCAAAGAAGAGATTTAGCTGTTTCAATTTTTATATAGACTATATATTACTATATAAAATATATTGTAGAACAGATATATTGACCTTGACTTGTATAAAATAGGCTGTTGGCACACTGAATGATTTTAAAACCTAAGTCGGCAAATAGTAAAAGGTTGCCGACCCCTGCTATAAGGTTTGGTTTGGTTTATGGCATGGGTTATTTAATGCTGACAAAATTTTTATTGCTGGTAATATTTTGTTTTGTCAAAAAGAACTATTTCTGGTAATGTTTTTCCTCAAAAATATTTTGCTGGTAATAGTTTTTTTTTTTTTTTTTTTTTTTCTTCAAAAATTTATTGCTGGAAAATTTTTTTTTTTACAAAGTATTTCTGGTATTAAAACCTGTTTTTACACTTTCATAGTGTTTTTACCCCAGTTTCGGAGTTGACTATTTGCCCATAGCTGGGACCCTAACAGGGGCTACCACCCTGGGTCAGGGCGGACCTGGGAACACCAGCAATTAAGAGGTGGTTCCACGCTCCTCAAAACCTCCTGATCAGAGGCCTTGCTGTTGGGCGTAGTTTATCATCTTACCCAGGATGCAGATATAGTTTATCGTTATATCCAGGACAGCCTGCTATAAGGTTTTTAATGATCACTGGAATGAAACTCCAATGCTATGATTTTGAACCTGAATCAAAACCTGAACAAATAATATTTTGTGTCATTATTTATCATATAAATTATGTGCAAAACCACAGTTCCAAAATTGACCTGCTTTAATGACCAATGCCAAACTGATCAAAATTGCATGGGGGTAACAAGAAAAACTTTGTAAAAGAATCATGAGGAAAAAAAAAATATTTGAAAACTCACAGGTGAGAATATTAAGGACTTAAAATACCAATTTCATAATTGTCAATATTTTTTAGGGCAGGCATAAAATAATAAAATTCAAAATTATTAATCTAAAAATTCTAAATCCTACACTGGGTCTTTTCTACAGATTGCTACTATTAAAAATTGGCACAAGGATAAGTTTTTGGAGCACTAAAAAAAACCCATTTGAAAAACTGACAATGAATTTATTAATCTTTTGCATCAGAAGTTAAAGGCAGATATCCAACCATTCGTTCTTCATTATTTACACTATTGATGTGCAGACTACTGTCTTTATCTGAGACATCACAAGTCTGCATCTAAATGATAACAATTTTCCCCATTTTCATCTGGTTTTATAACAAGGCTGATATGGTCTTTGATATTTTGGTGTGGAATTTATTTTTTAATTGAATTAATACTCTATTCTCATCCTGACATGATAACTTCCATCAGCCATTAAGGAAAGCACATTTATTGCAGCTTTAAGAGCAATGGACACATCTTGGGCAAGTTGGTCTGACAAGAGTCAATTCTTCTGGACGGTTTTCAAATGAATTGTTCTCCTTGACCGATTACCCTACCATGGTTAAAGAGCCCAGTCTGCCATGTTATTTAACCCATAACTGAAGGAAGATCAATTCATGGACATTAATACCAAGTGAATGAAACCAACTCGGTCAGAACTTGAACCTGGCATGCAGATTAAAGTACTCATTCATCTTTAATGACTGTCTTATAAAACCTGAACTTTTAAGGTTTGAGTGAACAAAATCAAAATGATTTTACTTGAAAAAGACAGAAAGAGAGAGAGAGAGAAAAGAGAGAGAGAGAGAGAGAGAAAAATAAAGAAAAAAGAAAAAGAATAATAAGAAGAAAAATAAGAATAATAAGGATTATAATAAGAAAAAAAGGGAAAAAAGAAAAAAAAAAAACAATAATAAAGCTTTATTTGGATACATTCATACCTGTGTGTAGGCATAGACACAAATTAGGAATTACCAGTTTTTGTAATTTAAAAATGGTTTTTACAATTAATTCCCTTGAATGGGAGCAAAACAAATGGAGGTAACTTACTTTTTTACTGAACTGAGGTAAGGGAGGTAATTACGAAAAACATAATTTATTGCATATTTTTCAAAATACCTTCTTGTCTTGTGATTTTAAACCTATCCATATCAAGAGTGCACATGATATTTGAACAATTGTTGGCACTCATTTTGCAAATTTGTTATGGTCTCCCTTATCAGGTATTGGGGCATTTCACTGATCTAATAGTCATGAATGATCTGGTGAGACAAATTTACTGAATGGTGGGGTCGATCCTTCATGTTTTTGGTCTTGTGCCACAAGCAAGCTATACTTAATCAAATTGCTTTCTTAAAGATTGACTTCAGGCTAATTTCTATGTAAGATGATATATCTTTTTCAAATTTTCTGTTTCACAAAAAAAATGCAAAGATAAATATCACTGGATTCCATATATATCAGGTTAAATTTTTGTAGGTTACTAAAGATGAAGGCTGGGTCAAATTTTGAAAAAAAAAAAAAAAAAAAAAAAAAAAAAACAGAGAAAAAACAGAAAAAAAAAAAAAGAAGAAAAAAAAAGAAGAGAAAAAAAAGAAGAGAAAAAAAAAAGAGAGAAAAAAAAAAATTTCGATCTAGCTTCAATCCTCCAAATCGGTAAGAACTAGCTTCATGGAATATACACATCCAAACTTCTGGCTTTTTACTTTATCTGAAAAACTGACTCAGAAGGTGCTGACAGAGAATACACTACCCACAATTTCATTAGGAATGTTTGGGGGGCGGTTTTATATTAACGAACTTGTGAAAAGATTTTTTTTCTGTCAATATATTTTTCTGATTTTACCAAAGGTGATCATGTCAGCCGTATCAACACTGCTGCTATTTTTGAAAAAATAACATGAAAAAGAAAAAAAAAATGCAAAGATAAATATCACTGAATTTTATATCAGAATAAAATGTTTGTTTTTTTTTTTTTTTTTTTGCAAAATTTGTCTCAGCCGAATGTCCTCATCTTTAGTAACTTACACACACCATACCACAACTCAACTTTCAAAGAGTTTTGGAAAATTTCTTGTAATCTATTTATAATTTTATGTATTTATAATTCAGTGAAATGTGAAGTATTTTTTCTTTTTTTCATCTATACCCTGCTGGTGTCATTTTAAACAAACCTTTCTCCCCATATATTTTGACCATTTTGCTTAAACTTTGTATTTTCTTGATTTCAGATGCAAAACTTGGAT
>CAHIKZ030000367.1:37500-147500 GCA_903632075.3 Acanthosepion pharaonis | reverse complement strand
GCTTGTTGAACCTTTAGGCCAAACTAGCAGCTGTCCATAAGTGACTGCTACTGCTTACCTACCTTCTTATACAAGCAACAATTACCAACGAATATACACTTGCCACAAACACCACAATACCAATGGATTACTACCTATATATATATATACACACACAGTCAATTGTGTGGATTACCATTTCTATATAATTCAATGTTAAAGTACGCACTAACTAGCTTTATTCATTTTCAAACTCTTGCAAAAAGCCATATATAATTAATATGTAGAAGAGAAAATTTTTTTTCTTTTCACATTTGTGAATCAGTATTCGTTTGTGAATTGCAGTTTAATAACATGAATATAGAGAAGTGAAACCATTTTCCAGTGAATTAATCTTTTTTTTATTGAATTTAGATTTCAAAGTTCAGATTTTCTTGAAATGCACAACCACTCCCTCAGGTAAACAAAGCATAAATTGGCAGAAATGCTTAAACAGAATTGTCTTAAATTTGCATTAAACAAAAAGAAAAGAACAGGGCAAAAATAGTACTATGCAGACAATATATATATATATATATATATTTCCCTGCCCTTTTCCACTGATCATATAAGTTGGTGGAATATACTTGACTGTTCATCCTTCTACTTGCCCGAGGAGACCTTGCGGTTGAAACCGGAGTAGCAAGGTAGACTGCTTTTTAGTGTTTTCATAAATGTTTTTGCTCTGCATTTTCATATTGAGCACTTTTTAATGTTTATAGCTTTTAGGTGCAGCTGTTTTCAGCCTCCCATTACAGTATATTATATAAGTAATGAAAATCTTGTTAATCCATATGGATAATACCAAAGAGGATTCCTATCTCTCCCTTCCCTCTCTAATTTCAACCATGTCTCTCACACTTTCTCTCACCAATCTCTATATCACCTTACATCAACTTAATACTACCCCTCAAAAGTGTAAAAAAAATATTAAAAAAAAAAAAAAATATATGTAAATTTAAATTCATTTTTTCACCCTTGGAAGTGTGGTCTGATGAGCAAGAGAAAAAAATTCCCTGGAGAAATAAATTATAACCAAGGGACCGTTTAAGTTGTCTGTTTTCATTAAATAAATTGAAAACTCGTGGAAGAACTACTCAGGCAGTGCATGAGTCTGCAATTAGTCAACATTTACTCAACAGCCATGCTTGTGCCTCTTGTAGTATAATCTAAATTATGTCCCTTAAAAAAAATATAGACTCTTCTAGCTATGAAAATACGAAAGCCCCCTTTTTTAGGCTACGTGGGCACTTTTGTAATGGTAGTCAATTAGTAAACAACATATCTTCACTTGTTATTCCTTTTTTGTTCTCTATTATATCATTACTAACCTTTCAAAACAACACATGGTGTCAGAAGTGGGATATTTACAAAAAGAAAAAAAAAAAGAAGAAAAAAAAGAATACTTTATCCACATTCGAAGGAAAAAAAAAAAAAGAAGAAAATCAATGCATTGCACACACGCAATTTAGAAAAAAAAAAAAAAGATTTTTTCACAGACTTGTAAGTAGATTTTTTTTTTTTTGAAATTGTATTAAAACCATGGCTCAAAGAAGTTTTAATGCCAATATACCACCTCCTGCAAAAATGTCTGTCAGGGAACGTTATGAGCAATTGGAGGAAATTCAAGCGTTATTTTTTAAATTATGCTGTGGCATGTCGATTATCAAATGAAATTGACTTGGAATATCAAACTTCTGTTTTTCTTTCTTTTATTGGCAAAGAGTGTTTTGATATTTTTGAAGGGCTACATTTTAATTCGGAAGACGACAGAAATGATCTCAAAGAAGTTATTCAAAAATTCGAGGAATTCTTCGTTGGTGAGACACACGAAGTGTATGAATTGTAAAAATTCTACCTTCGAAAGCAGGAACCTGAAGAAAGTATAGAATCTTTCATAGTTGTTCTATGCCAGCTTGCAAAAAATTGCAATTTCGGACAATTGATGGACAGATTAATTAGGGATCAAGTCATTGTTGGGGTGAAGGATGACATTCTAAGGGGAAAATTTTTAGCGGACAAAACCCTAACCTTAGATATATGCCTTCAGATTGGTAGAGCACATGAAACTTTAAAGCAACAATCACAGGTTACATCCTCTGCACATGCATCAGATACGCAGATAAACCATGTATCTAGAAAAAATAAAAATTTTCATAATAGAAATAAAATGACTGAAAAGAAGTGTATGTGCTGTGGATATTTTATTTCACACAGCAGAGATAACTGCCTGGCGATTAATGCAAAATCCAAGAAGTGTCATAAACTAGGATATTATACAACTGTATGTAAGAATAAATCTGTAAGGGGAGTTGCAGAGGAAGAAAAAAAACACTTTTTAGGATCTATTTCGTTGGTGAATATTAAAGACAGTGAAGTAAATGAAAAAACTGATTGGCAAGCTAATATCAAAGTCACCACCGCAATCTGCAGCAAAATAGTCAATTTCAGATTAGACACAGGTGCAGATGTGACTGTAATACCAGACTGGTTCTTTAGGAAGAATTCTTCTATCATAAAGAAAACCAACAATAGGTTATATGGGGACCAGGTCAAAACAAAATAAATCTCATTGGTCAAGTAGATGGTACACTGTGTTATGGAAAAAAAAAAAAAAAAAAATGAGGCATAAAAAGAGGGACAAAAGTAAAGGCTCATATTTTCTAAAGAAATAATTGTTTCTTTTTCAGGTAAGTTGCATAGCATACCTGTAGGTTTTATCTGATACCAAGATGGACCACTATGAGCAGTTTTCAGTTAAATAGAGGACAAAGATTGTGGAACTATTTTGCAACAAAGTCATCTACACTTGTTAGGCAATTCCGCAGCGAATATTCTGGAAAGAAAATTCCCCATCGCCATACAATCACACATTTGGTAGAAAAGTTTAGACATACTGGGAGTATGGTTAACAATAACAAAAAGCCATTGTGGCCCAAGGTTCACAGTGAAGATCTGGCTCATGTTCAAGACATCAGGGACCCGTTGGAACAGTTGCCATACAAATCTACCAGATGGCCATCACAGCAAGTGGGTATTTCCAGATCTGTGTGCTGAATTATCCACAGTGATTTGAAACTGTTTCCCTACAAAGTGCAGATTCTTCAAGTGCAAACTCAAACCAACAAGACCGAACGCTACGAGTTCGGCCAGGCAATAAGCAAGCGTATTGAGAATGACCTTCAACTTGGACAGTCTTCTTCTCTGCCGCAATGAGACACACTTCCATTGAGTGGGCATTTGAATAAGCAAAACTTCAGGTCTTGGACCAGTGAACCATCTCCATGAACACATTGAAAAACCTCAGAGTGTAGAAAAAAATGACTGCGTATGACTTGGAAAGAATGGTATTTTTGGCCCATACCTTTTTTTGAAGAAGATGATGGTCATCAGTTGACAGTGAATGCACACTGATACATTGAAATGCTTCGGAGACGCTTCATTTTGGCATTAAAGAGGTGAAGGGGTTTTGACATGAACAAAATTGTGTTTCACTGTTTCGATCGCACTCTTCAATACATTGAGCAATACTTTCCAGGCGATCGATTAATCTCGAGGAGGACCGACAATCCATGGCCGCCCTGCTCTCCTAATCTGATCTCACTGGACTACTTTCTCTGGGGCTACCTGAAGGAGAGAGTGTGTATAAGGGCAACCCAGACACAATTGACAGGAGATATCAAGAGAGAAATCAGAAGAATTCCAAATGATATGTTGCGAACGTCATCCACCAGCGAAGTGCCTGAATTGAACAGGTTATCAATTACTGATCACAGTGACTAAACATTCATCAATTTGAAAATGCTTTTGGTCAGTAAAACTTTAAAATATTTTCCACCTCTTGTGAAAAAAAATCTTGCAGAAATTCTTATATTTGTAGAAGCTGTGACAATTTTGTCCCTCTTTTTGTGCCCCACCCTGTATATGTAGAAACAGGATTTGGCATTAAATAACCCACAGGGTTGATATGCCACAAAACACATCAAATCGAATTTTTTTTTTTTTTTAACATCAGCGTTTCTCTAAATTAGAATTTATATTATTTTCAATCTTAAATGTTAATCTGGGCCTAAATTCATATTCAAAATTAAACTAAATTACATTCAAATATTTTACCAACAATAATATCGCACACCAACAATAATCTTGTGAGAACCAGATAATTCTTTAAAAACTGGTGTCAACCCAAAATAAAACTAAAAATTCCAGCACTTAACAATTGCTTCCGCATGAACCGTGGATGCATTCACTAAATTTGTTTAAAATAAGAAATGATGTCAGAAGAAAAATAAATCTCATTAATTCCTTGGAAACATATGGAATAGTTAAGAAAGAAAAAGAGAAAAAAGCATTTTAATAAACATCCAAAAGATGGGTTGACTAACTATCAATGATGACCTCTTCAAATATTGTAAGGATTTCATTACAGAAAGGTTTGCACCACTGACACACAAAAATCTTAAAGGACGCAGTAAATTTTGCATCTGTGCATTGCATGGACACAACTCAAGTTTCTCATGAAAAGTAATACATTGCACAAAACCATCCCATAACACTAGTTACGACTTAGTAAAAGGAATTTGTTGTTGGTTGATACTAAGTAAATAATGATATCGATTTAATTTCAAATGTAACCAATATATTCTTTCTGTAACCGAACATGAATTAGTTCTCGAATGAGCCAGATATTGATGGTAATTAGTATATTTTTTTTTTTTTTTAAACGTTTTGTATTTTTAATATACTTTTGAAAGCCGAATTCAAAATGTTTTATTTAACACTCAGTTGACTGTTCAAATAATATTTAACAGGGCTCAAAAATGTCTTCAAAAAAAAAAAAAAAAAAAAAAAAAAAAAAAAAAATCTTCCTGTATGTGTTGGCATGGACTGAAGGGAGGGCAATACTTTTTGTAATTTTAAATAATAAACACTGCATTAATCATTTGACATTATTCTTTCAAATACGTTTTACTTGTTCTTCCTTTCTTTCATTTACTCTTTTCTTCTTTTATTGGGTGGTGAGATGTGTGGGTGCCATGAAATAGACATCAATGTCTCCTTACATTTTTGGTCTTTTTTTTTTTTTTTTTTTTGTGTATTAATTTAATATAACTTGTTCTGTCAATTTAAAAAAAAAAAAAAAAAAAAAAAAAAAAACCAGAACTTTTGTTTTGTCCTAATTCTCAAAAAAATTTTTTTTTTTTTTTTTTTTTTTTTAATTGGAGTGTGTGTCAGGTTACCACCTCTTAATTTTTGAAACTGCTACTAGGGGACGCTTTCTGGTCCATAAATTCTTGGGGATATCTTTTCTTGCCCTCCTTTTTTCACTTCTCCCCCTTACTCGTCAACATGTAAATTTCTCACCGAAGTATGCGTTCCTTTTTTGGTACACGCATGAACAGTAAGCACACACACACACACACACACACACGTATGTACCTTTCACTTCATTTTTTTCTTGAACTTTCTCCAACAGCAAATTACATACACAAACAATTCACTAGCTTAAATGTTTTCTTCATTCATGTTCATTGTTCAGTAACACACAACAATATTCTATTGTTTATGTTGTAGACTCGTCCATTTACCTTATCACCCCTAGCAACAGGAACATTCTATTCTATACGCCTACGTACATAAACCTTAACCAATAAGAACGTTACTATGCGAAGTAGCGATTCCCATTTGCTCACAACATAATAATTCAAAAACTTCACTTGCAGAAGTAAAATTGCGCCAAAACTTATCTGAGCCAACTCGGACATCTAAAACCCTATAAAAGGAAGAATATCAACTGACCAATTCAGTCAGTCCAACGAACACAGAGATATGCTAATCAAATCCACGTCGCTTGTAACTATAATCTTCCCGCGCAAACTAAATCACAACCGACTCACTCACAAGCTCGACCTGAAGATTACTCTGTGGACACTGAAACTTCTATCCGAACGACTTTACTTGTCTAAAGTGAATTAATAGTCACTACCATTTTAAGTAAATACCATTATCAAACTAACTCAACATTTACAGTTAAAGGTAGACTACTTTGTGATGACTCAATTCTAAAAACATAATAACGATATTCTAAAAGACTAATACACAAGACACAAAAAAAAGGACATACAAAAAACCTCAAATATTACAAACATACCAACACATTAACATCTTCCAAAACATTCTGTACATATTTTATTTGTATATAAATGCACTTATTGGTTTTGAATTGCATGCATGTTTTTGTCTTGTTTATATCAAAATTGTTTTGTTGTTGTGGATGCAAGAAAAGATCATGCAACCTGACATAAAAAAAAAATCCTTCTGATTTATCTCAATGCTACAGCAAAATCATTAGTTTATTTTGCACATTGCCAACAATGTAACCCTATGAACAAATACATACATATTAACCTTAAACTCTCTTCAGATACCAACAACAATTGAAATTGGGTACAAGAGAATTAAAATAGAACAATATATACTGAACCAAAAATTTGGACATCACAAAGACCAATGTCGAAGCAACCAAACATGTGGAAATTGCCGTTTAAAACAATCCCGACCATGAGGAAAGGGATTGCCCAAATAAAACCAAATGTCCAAACTGCTCAGAAAATCAAGCCTCTTACTCGAAAAAACTTAAAAATATACAAGCAAGAAAAAGAAATAATAGAAGTCGTATATCAGAAAAACAACCTTCCAACAATGCTCGAAAGGAGGTGAAAAATAAAAAAGACACATACACAATAATAACCCAAAAAACAAATAAAATACACAATGAAAACCTACAAGTAATCCTTCAGAAACTCCAAACTTAAGAGAATTAAAAACTATACTTGAAGAACTAAAATCTGTCATATTTGGACTCGGAACAGATTTCAATATCCAAGGAAGAAGCAGAAATGAACCACCTAAGTGAAGTCAAAACTAAAGAAACCAAAAAATCTGAAAATTCTGAACCAAACACTAATGAAACTGCATATCCCTGTGTTAGCAGGAGTTGAAAAATATAATCACGTTGGGGTCACCATTATGTAGTGGACAGTGAAATAATGAATATGTAAAACACACGTGAGTTAAAATTTCCTGCTAGCCAGTCCAGCTACACGAGAAAGTTGGACTTTAATTAAGTCCAAAGAAAACCAAGAAGAACAAACAAGACAAATAAATATATGTAAACAAATATGTATTAATAACAAGTTACAAGGACATGGACAGTTACATTGAGTGCGTGTAGTGAATATTATGTGTGTGTGTTGTAGTGAGTGTTTCTACGTACGTGTATTGTTCTTAGCGTGTTCCCGGAATTTGAGAAACGCTGTATCTGTGAGAGTTCACATCTGTGAGATGGTAAGGCCCAAGGCCTGAGGAAAAAGAGATCGAGGCAAAGGGTCAGCCAGTATTTATAGCCAGGGTGTTGGAAATTTATTTCTAACATTTATGTAAATCCCTATTTTGTAAATACTTTATCTTTATTTTACTTTTATGTGTGTTGATTTTCTGTATTTTGTTTTTTTGGTTTCGTATTACTGTTTTTTTATACGAAACGGCATGCGAGGAAAATTACCCGGGAGGCTAGCTCCGCGGGAATCTACGTCATTCTTAGGCGCCAAATCTTGTTTTTTCGGATCCCGGCGTCAAGAAGACAAGACCTGTTTTTCAAGGCTCCCGAAAGGAGAAACGGCGCACGTGGAGATCTGAGCAATGCTGACTAGGTAGCTAAACGGATTTGGAAGAATACGTTTTGGACCTAAATATCTTCTGGAGAAATAAAGGTTCTCACAAGACTTTATCTCCATTTACTGGCGAGGCTGTTTGAATTCTGCTGTGGTGTTCCTGTTTTAGACAACATTGAAATGTTGAGTTAGATTCACGGGAAGTCTGTGTATAAATAAAGAACGATTCTTTGTCCGCCAAAATATCTTGAAAGGTATTTCGGTTTTTATCCCTGAATCTCTTCCAGAGGAAGGTATCTTAAGCAGGAAGATATCGCCGACAGAACGGGATTCTCCTGAGGAAAAGAGAGATTTTATTCAGCTCGGAGCCCGGTGTTGCTAAAGAAAAGGAGTGTTGAGCCTTTGATACAGACTTGTTAATTTTTTCTCTGTAAGACGATTTCGTCCGTTGAGAATATTGTAATGTAAGTACTTGCCCTGTTTGTATTTTATTGTTTGTGTGTTAAAACATTGTAAGTGCTTAACATTGTATATTTCAAATGTTTGTTTAACCATTTTTATAGGAATCTGTATTGTGAGCAGATCCTTGTTACTTGGCGTTTTATTCTATTCATTTTTGTATAAACGTCCGCAAGGGAAATATTTGCAACGTATTTGTTCTTCCCCCCTGGGGAAATTTTGTAAAAATAAAGCCTTTTCTTTCTAATTTCAAACAAGACTATTTTTAATTTAATTCTTTCCTTTTCCACCTTCCTTTTACCTTTTTTATTTTTTCAGGATTGTTTCTACGAGGTCGGCTTTGTCTGAAAATGGATAAAATTCCGACAAGGGAGAGAGACCCCTGGTGAAGAGTTAAGGAGCTGAGAAGGAGCTAACTCTGACATCCCCATCTCAAAAAAAAAAAAAAAAAAAAAAAAAAAAATCACAAGATCCAATTCACTCTCTAGACAAAAGGAAAACACTGAAAATAGATCCACAATACTTGAAAAAAAAAAAAAAAAAAAAAAAAAAAAAAAAAAAAAATGGAAACAGAACATGAAAGCAAAAACCAAAAAACCCAAAATCAAAATATAAAGACTAATAGGAAAACACTAGAAACTAAAATCAAAACCAAAGACCCCCAAAGACAAACTAAGAACAAAAAAAGAAACAGGACAATCAGAAAACATGGATTTTTAGAATAATACCACAGAGTACGACACTTAAGGAAAAACCTAAACAAACCTTAAAACACAAAGCAATCCAATGAACCAAACAGAAAAAAACAATGATCACAAACACACATAAGATACTTCAATGGAACTGTAGAAGAATAAATACCAATTTTAATGAACTGCAGTTACTAGTAGCAAATTTGAATCCAGCTGCTGAAAAAAAAAAAAAAACAAAAAAAAAAAAAAACAAAAAAAAAAAAAAAAAAAAAAAAAAAAAAAAAAAAAAAAAAAAAAAAAAAAAAAAAAAAAAAAAAAAAAAAAAAACAAAAAAAAAAAAAAAAAACAAACCAAAAAACAAAAAAAAAAACATTAAAAGATATCAACAATACAATTCCATAAAAAACACTGATCTTCGAGCATCAGGTGGCACATCAATTTTAGTCCGAAATGATGTACCCCCACAGTTACATAGAGCTCAAAACAAATCTACAGGCATCAGCCGTTAAGATAACTTTACACAAACAAATTAAACATCTGCTCCATATACATCCCGCCAAATGAAAAAATAAAAGAAAACAAACTGCAAATTATAATAAAACAACTCCCTAAACCTTTTATATTACTCGGAGATTTCAACTGCCATAGTCCAATTTGAGATTGCAGAGATACTAACCAAAAGGGCAAAAATATGGAAAGACTCATAAACAATAATAACTTATGTATTTTCAATAACAATTCCCCAACGCACATATGCCCATACACAGATAAATATTCTGCAGTAGATCTGATCCTATGAGATCCATCCATTCTTATGGATTTCACCTGGTCAACATACAATACCTGCAGAAATGACCACTTCCCCATAATCTTAGAAAGTATAAGCCCAAATTTAGAAGATAAAACACCCAACTGGAATTTAAAAATTTTAATTGAATTGTGATTAATTGTAAATACAATTGAATTTATTAATTTAATTAAGGAATAATAAACACAAAGGCTAAATGTGTAGGATCCAGATCTTATATTATCCTTAAAAACTTCAAATTACAGGCTCCAAATTAAATTGTACACTCGATGCATTTTGATTGGTTTAAAAATGTCAATTAGACGTCGTCAATTATGCCCAAATGTGCCAACCTTGATTTTAGCCTGAATAAAAATACATTTGCGCCAAAAATTCTGAAGCCTACCACATGATGCATATTGTGTATACAGTAGTCAACCACTATTAGGCAAACCAGTTTACCGCAGTACCTGAGTGAGTGGTGAACCCCAAGATTTTGTTCTCATAACCTCAATATCTCTTTTTTTTTTTTTTTTTTTTTTATAGAAATTCCACCCTATTTTACCAATTTTTGGGCCATCTTCACAATAGAACAAACAGCGATCATCAGATGGGTCCTAATTTGTTTTAATAATTACACCCCCTTTTCACATGTTTTACCATGATTTTGGTGATCAAGCAGCCTATATTTTGCGAAATTTTAACATCCCAGCTGTTTCACACCTAATCCAATTGTCTTGGTAATAATTACACAAGATTACTTTATATTTCTATTTCACATGTGATCATAGAGTTCCTATAAAATTGACCTAATTAACAGGAATTCAATCACAGTAATCAGATACCACGGATGGGGTATAAATAAGAGTGCTTTTCTCTGGTTGATCATGTTCTGTTTGACTGTCCAAGAGTAGACATCAAGAATCCCTCATAAATAAACAAATATAAATAGCAAGTAGTAATTAGGGGTCGTAATTGGGAATTCCCAGGAAATTGCGATCCCTACTAGTAATACAAAATGCCTAAATGTAAACCATACACAGTAAAAGAAAAACTGCATTCGATAGATAGGATATGGAATGGTGAAATGAAGGCAAAGATCAGCAGGGATACAGGTGTACCTGAATCCACCCTCAGGAGTTGGTGGGAGAGGAGGAGGAGAGCAAGTTGCAAGAGTTCACACAGACTGTCCATGGGTCAGAAGGACTGTAGAAAGAAGGCCTGGGCAGCCAATGATGAACAGCTGGACAAGGCTATGCTAACCTGCTGGTTTGTGAAAGAGCAGAGCCAAGGGAATCCTCTGTCAGGTCCCATCATGAGGCACCAGGCAGAGAAGTTTCACCACCAGCTCCATGGAGCTGGGGGTGAGAGAGACTTCATTGCCAGCAAGAGGTGGCTCCAGCATTTCCAGAAGAGGCACGGCCTAGGAGCAGCGAAAATGCAGGGAAAGCAGAGGTCAGCTGACACAGCAGCAGAAGACTTCTTCCTAGCCCAGGTGAAGGAAGAAGCAGCAGTAGCACCACCACCACCAGCCAAGAGCCACACTGATGCAGCAGACTCCCTCCACCAGCTCATTACTACCCTACACCTGAGAAACCTTCACAGGAGGACCCAGCTATGAGCTAGGAAAGGCAGGGTGCAGAAGAAGCTCACTGACTTTTTTTTTTTTTTTTACTAAACATTGAGTTGATGGACATTGATGATTTTATTAATATATTTTATTTATTTATATAATTATCGTGCTTATTGTTTGATTTTATCATATGTATAGTAAATGTGATATTCGAGGAAATAAATTTAATTTCTTATATTTCATGTTTTCTGTATTTGTTTTTTCCTTTTACAATGCCGGACTACTTTTCAAACTAGACCATAATGCATTGCAAGAGGAAGTACTTTTGAGGACGGATAAAATTTATTGTATAAAAAATCTGCTGTAAACACTGAAATAAGTTGAAATTTCAAGTAATTTGCTTTTTAAGCCCTGCACTAAGTATGTAATAAAAATTTCCCAAATAGTTATATTTATATGAAAATTTACATGGTTAATTTGAAAATAAAGAAAATTTGATAAAATCTATCTTTTTGGTGTTATTGACAATAAAAGTTATTGACAATAAAAGTTCAAACTCATTCATGTCAAGAATTCAAGTTGGTATAAGGAGCCATAAAGAAACTGCATTAGATTGAAGGAGGCTACAACGAGAATAAGGTTGAGAAATATTGTTCTATGATTTAGAGAAGAGTTTGGTTCAGTTTGTTTTATGGCATATCAACCTCAATGGGTTATTTAATGCTGACAAATTTTTTATTGTTGGTAATATTTTGTTTAGTCAAAAATCTATTTCTGGCAATAATTTTTTCCTTCAAAACCGTATTGCTGGTTATATATTTTTGTTTTTTTTGTAAAAACATTGTTAGTAAATTTTTTTTTTTTTTTTTTAAATTTATTGCTGATAATTGTTTATTGGCTGGCATTTAAAACCTATTTTTATACTTTCATAGTGTTTGACCCCAGTTTCGGGGTTAACTATTTGCCCATACCTGGGACCTTAACAGGTGCTACCACCGCAGGTCATGGTGACCTGAGGATACCAGCGATTAAGAGGTAGTTCCACGCTCCTCAAAACCTCCTGATCAGAGGCCTTGTTGCTGGACGTAGTTTATCATCTTACCCAGGATGCAGATGTAGTTTATCGTCATACCCAGGACGCCCTATTGAGGGGCGTCTTCACCCCTGCAGAAGTGCAATCAGCGTATTCTACAGCAAACAAGGCGGAGTTTAGAGAAGGGGGTTCTCCCGCTGTGTTCAGGGTTTCTGGAGTAGATAAGTTGTCAGTGTCTTGTGGGGACATTCCCTTCGTGCATCTTATTTCAAAAATTGCATGTCGCCCACCTTGCTGTGGTTTCTAATCTTTACTCAATTTTGTTTTGTTTCCTGCAGTTTCCCCCCCCCTTCTCCACTTGTAATTCGTAAGAGAACAATCTGTTAAGTTTTTCACTTGAAGTGCAAAAGAGAGATAAACTAAGCAGGCAAAAAGATTATAGTTATTACTTAAAAATAAAATAATAAAAAAAAAAGCTCGCATTTTCAATCCTCTTGCCATCTTACAATGGGCTCGGTAAACAGAACTAACCAATAAATTCCCTTTCCTCCTTGATTCTATAAGAGTATTCTTCAGTTAGCACACTTATATTTAAGAGAATTTCAACTGTCTTCCTTTACATAATCTAGCAAGGGAAGTAACTCAATGTACTTAAATACGGTAGTCTCCCTTTAAGGAAAGTATAGGATAGTCCGAGAGTTGGCCAAGTCAGTTGATTTTTCTCCACAATTTAGCCAATTATTTTATTTTACAAATAACCAAAAATCTAGACAATAAAGAAAAAAATAAAAATCATAGGTTAACTGATTGAATTTAATTTTATGGTTAAACCAGAATTCGAAAATACAATTTTTTTTTTCTATTTTCAATTTTAATATTGAACAAAGCAAAGGCTATACAATTTACCACACCAAACTACAATGATTGTCGAAAGTTAGAAAATTTACATGGTATTGTGGACTCTTCTAATTTTCTAACCTTCTCCAACCTTAAAAAAAGCATAATCCATATTATACGCCTACGCGCAGATAACGCTCAACCAATAAAATGCAAAGAATCGAATCAAGCAATTCTATTGGTAGATCGCCTCCCAAAGCAAGAATTGCGCCAAAATATCTTGAGCCACTTTTCGAAACCCAAAAGGTTATAAAAGGAGAAAAGACAACCCCAGTCAGTCAGTCTAGCGAACTCGGTGTACTTGTTTTGCTTTTACACCGTTTTTGCTCCTGACCGTGTTAGACATTTTTGCTGTCATTCAAGGACTATTTTTTCTACCTTTTGGACTGCCTTATTTAGTTAAGTTTTTGATTTAATTATTTACCTATTTTTGTCTCTTTTTTTAAATTTGTCATTTTCCGAACTTTCTTATTTTGACCTTTTGTTTTTCCTTTTCATTTCCTTTCCCTTTTTACCGTTACTTTTTTTTTCTGTTATTAGTTATCTCTGTTTTTATTTACGTCTAATTTTTCCAGTACCCACACCCCGGAGTTTATCGCTTTTATTTTTTTCTTTCGTTTTTAATTATTACGTGTTAATTATTTCTGTTACCCGTTAGAAAAAAAAAAAAAAAAAAAAAAATCTACGTGTTTATAATATTTGTTTGTAATTCCTGTCCCTCCTCTTTCTTAACGTTATTGGGTTGACCGTTTTTTTAGCGGCAGCCATTTTGTAATTTGTAACTTTTTTGTGTTTCGTACGTTTTCTTTTTTTCCGTGTATATTTATTAGTTTTATTGTGTAATTTGTAGCTTGCTTGTCTGTTGTACTTGTAATTTTGTTCTTTCTTCGTTTTTGTGAACCTTGTTCACATTTTCTCTCCTGTCCATTTGTTTTACCTGTTTACATTTTTTTTTGCACACGCCCTTCTGTCTGTTGATATTTGTCTTGCAAACCTTTTTTCCTCCCCTTTTATTATTTTTTTTTCTCCCTCCTCCGCCTACAAGGCGGTTTCCCCCCCAGATTTACCCCTCCCTTCCTTCTTATTATTTAATATGGATAAAAAAAAGGAAAAAAGCCACCCTCCTTTTGGCCATAAAAAAAGCCTAAAAAGGCTATACGTAAACACCTTTTTTAATCCTACAAAGAAAGATCCCCGGACAAAGATAACTTAGAGGAATTTCCTGCGCTGGAGACTACTTCCCCTAGCAACATTGATGCTGCTGGGGAAAAAGAAAACGAAAAAAGAAAAAAAAAAATAATATTTCTACGGAAGCCGAAAATGGCAATAATGAAAAGGACTCACCTATGGAGGCCAATAATGGCCAAATTTCAGAAAAATTCCAGATTCCAGAAAAGATCCGCAAACTGAGCCTGAGGCCGGGAATCGCCCTCTTGTTGGTCGTCCCCCTAAGTGCATTATCAATTTAGCGGAGTTCTTGGAGCGTGCCAAAAGTTACGCACACCTTGTTGTAGAAGGTGGGCTTTTGAAGACCCCAAGAATTGAAAAAAATTGACAAAAGAATAGTGTCTGTTTTCGTCGTGGACAAGCGTACGCGCAAAATTTGTCGCTCGACGAAAACACAGTGTTAAAAGCACTGGAATCCTTTGGGTTCAAGCCCTTAGAATAGTTAAGGGTGCTAAATTTTTCATGGGGACGTACTGTTGCCCACATCAGAAGATTGCGTCGCCGCGGCTAGCCGCGAGCTTATCAACAAGGAGATCATTTTGCGTACTGAGTACGAGGGCCGACGTAAGACCAGGGTAACGGTATACGAGGTCCCTCCTCAGGTTATCGGGGAACATCTCGCGGCGTTCTTCTCCCAGTATGGCGAGATTCTGGGAGCTTCCTGTGATAGCCTGAGCGGGGGTGGAGCTTTGACATCATGTTGACGAGAAAGCCTTCCGCCCATCCCCAACTGTCTGGATGTTGGCGCCTTTGAAATTACCGTCATTGTGACGGGTCGAGACCGTATGCTGGAGGTGTGGAGGACTGGTCATCTCCTCCTCCTGCCCAGAGAAGAAGGCCTCTGGAAGTCAAGCGCCAGTTACTCAAGATCCCCTCTGACCGCTGTCTCTAAATTCCGCCTGTAATGGGCGTTTCCAGCCTCCGGGACCGGTCGGTTAATCCTCCGTCGGGCGCGACATCAAAAGCCACATTCCCCAAAGAGCCTTCGCCCGCTGCCGGTGCAGTTGTGGAGAAGGGGAGGGGGAATGGCTGGTTGCTGGTAAGGCCAGAGGGAAGCGCCGGACAGCGGGTCCTCAGTCCCCTGATGCCCCTAGGAAGAAAGGCACATACAGCCCCACTCCCTCTAACAACGCTAATGGCGATGCCCGCCCTCTGAAGAATCATTTCAGGATAAACAAAAGAGATTTGATCCCGGTTATGAAAAGTCCGAGAAATTAAAAGAGTTGAAAAGAAACTGGATTCGGAAAGAAAAGAACCAAGCCCTTCTACGTCCCTCTAATAGACCCACCCCTTCTCCAAAGAAACAACCCCCTCACCATCGCCTACTATTTCACCATCTAAGGCCAAACCTACCAGCAGAGATCCCAGCCCCTACAGACACAGATCTTTTTATACCCCCATGAACACACCCACTCCTTCCCCCGTTAAACAAAAACCCCCCCCTTCATACCCCCCTAGCAATCACCGCAAAAAATGCCGAGATGCCTCCTCCTGCTCCAAAGAGGCAAAGAAGCCCCACTCAGGAAGAAAGGAGGAAAAAAAGATTCATTTTCAACACAGGAGAGGAGGTATGCCGATTTCCCCAGCCCAGGCCGAGAGAGCCAGGGACTACGGCAATAGAGTGAAAGAGCTAAAATACCTTCTCTCAATAAAGCAGTTCATTGATTTGGACATTGAATATCCTCAAAATTTCCCAAATGCCCAGAGGGTCCTGACAGTTATTAGGTCAGGACCTGCGGCTAATCAAGCCTGGGCTATGGTGGAAGAAGCGGTAAATGCCTGTAAGATGGCTTTGCCCATCGCCATTGTAGAAAATGACAAATTAAAAAATTAAACAGTTCTGTGCAGGGAGGGTCCCCGTTTTAGTTCACCCATCCCTGTATAGAGCTCTTAAATTGACCTTCCCTGGGATATCGGCGGTATCTCCCAAGACGGCACCATCAAGAATGAGATGGGCCATGGGTCTATGGGAGACGCGGTCGGTATCCTTACCCCGGACCATGTTTAATGCTGGTAAACAACCCTAATCGGACTTCACAATGGCTCTCTGGTTAGCTACGTTAAATGTGCGGGCCTGAGGTCCGAAGTCTCGCAGGGCGAGGCTCTCGTGACCTTCAGCGCCTCGGGGTGAATGTTTGTTGTGTGCAAGAGACCGGTTTTCTTCTCATGACCATGAGGATATACTGTCTAAGGGGTTCGCCCTTTATTCAGCATGTTTTGATGGTCGTTCGAGGGGTGTCTCTTGGCTAGTGAGCAAGTCTTTGAAGGCTGCATGTTCCCTTGTCTTCGCAGATCCGGCGGGCAGGCTTTGCGTGCTGGATGTTACTATAAAGGATAAGGCTTTACGCCTCATTGGGGTTTATGCGCCCAATGTTCATGCTGAGCGGCCTGCTTTGTTTCGCAGATCGAGCCGTTTTGACGACTTCTCGTCGGGTAGTTTTAGCGGGGATTGGAATGCCGTCCTTGACCCCGATATAGATCGTATTGGTAAAAAAACCGGGTACTAACAATCCTGATGTGAAGGCATTTCGGGACTTTATCGGCAGGTTTGATCTTGTCGATAAGTACCGAATGAGCACCCTCAGGAGGTAGCATGGACTTGGACAGTTAGTGGCGACTCGGCTCCTGGCTCGCTTAAGCGAGCTACCTGGACCGAGTGTTAGTTAGAGAGTCGACGTAGGGCTCTTAGAGTGTCCAAGTTTCCATTATATAGTTTACACGGATCATAGGCTTGTCCGGGTCCGTAAACTTAGATAAATTTAAGGTTAGATTGGCTGGTTACTGGAAATTTAACTGTTCACTTTTTCGGTGAGCAGGATTTCCGGACCAGCTGCTACTAATGATTCAGAGGGAATTGACGGGGCGGTTGTGGGTAACGCCTGGTGGGGAAAATTAAAATCAAAATTAGAACGTTTGCTGCCGATTTTAGTCGTCGACTCAATCTAGATAGACGAGCGGCGCAAACGGCTTTAGAAGATAAAGTTGATCGGGCTGTTAAATCCCGTGTTAGTGGGGACATAGTCTTAGCTAAGGCAGAGTTGGCCTCCTTGCTTACCAAGAAGGATCAAGCTCTGGTAGTTAGGGCTAGGTTAAAAGAATGTCTTCTGAGGCGGCGAATATGGCCGCTGAATTGCGCAGAGGAGAATAGGAACGCCGGATAAGCGACATATAGCGTAAGGCCACATTGCCGGATAAGCGGACCGTGACTACAAGCGCTGGCATATGCGCAGGCCTTTCGGCTTTACTTTCAGGATCTTTTCACCAGGGAGCCCGGTCTGAGCTCTGCTCAGTTCGATGCCTATTTGGCTGACTTTCCCTGCCTTGAGGCAGCTGAAGCGGCTAGGTGCGAGGGTCCCATAACAGAGTCGGAAATCTGGGAAGCGCTGAAGCAGGTTGGCCTGGATAAGTCTCCGGGACTAGATGGTCTTCCCTACGAAGTGTACTTGAGGCTGTCGCCCATTTTTGTTCCTTTGCTGCAGCTGATTTTCAACCACTGGATGAGGCAGGGGTCTTTACTCTCGACGCTTCACCAGGGGTGTGATCAAGTTGTTGCGTAAGGACAAGAATGGTGGGGATGGGTTAGGGAACTTTCGCCCTTTGACGATGTTAAATACTGACTTAAAGATTTTGGCGAAGATCTTAGCCAACCGCTTTGCAGCTTGTCCTGTCTCGTCTGATTGGCCCCGAACAGACTTGTGCTGTGAAGGGCAGGACGATTCAGGATAACCTTCATATGGTACGCTTGATCTTAGAGCAAGTCGACAGTGAAGCCGCGCTGATCAATTTAGATCAGTCCAAGGCCTTCGATAGGGTTGACCATCGGTTTCTGGAGGCTGTCCTGTCGGCGCGGTCGGTTTCGAGCCGACTTTTCGCTCCTGGATCCGACTCTTTGTGCGCGCCCCTCACTGCGCTGGTGGAAGTGAATGGGTAAGGTCGGAGCCTTTCGTATTGTCTCGCCCATTCGTCAAGGTTGTCCGCTATCGCCCTTGTTTTACGTTCTTGCGTTGGAACCATTCCTTCGCAAGTTAAAGGCGAATCCGGTCCTGCGCGAATTTCCCTGCCTGGCGCTACCACCTCGCCAGGTATTCTGCCTATGCTGACGACGTTTCGGCTCTTGTGTCGAGCAGAGCCGAGATTGACGGAAGTCAGCAAAGAAATCAGTGGGTATGAGATGGTAACAGGGGCCAGGATCAACCGCGATAAGTCTGTGGGCTTGCGGTTGGGCGTGAAGGGAGTTTCTCTTCCCGGACCTTTCCTCTGGACGGATGGGCCGATCAAGATACTCGGCGTCTGGTTCAGTCCTGATCTCCAGTTGGAAATGAACTGGTCGGAGGTACAAGGGAAGGCCGAGGTCGCGGGTTAATCTGTGGTCTCGGAGGAGACTTTCCCTGAAGGGAAGGGCGGAAGTATGTGTTTCACACATCTATCCGATCCTCCTCTTACCGACTCTCTGTGCTTCCATATTTGTATGCCCGCTAATGTCATTAGTCCGGACCTTTTGTTCTCTTTCTTATGGAAGGGCAAGACCCCCATGGTATCTCGCGAGGTTGTTGCCTCCATCCTCTGAGGGCGGTCTGGGGATGCCTAGCATTGAGATCCGTCAATATATGCTTCGTGACACCTTTCTGGACCGAATGTGTCGGGGTCGAATGAGGAGGGTGCCTTTTGGAAAGAAGACGTCCAGAAACATTTTCCGTCCCTGAAAAGTGTGCACTCGTGCGAAGAAGAGGCCAGCCGTACTCCACGTGCGAAAGTGCCCTTTTATCGTGAATGTCGTCGCGCCGCTGAAGCCCTCTTACGGGCTTCGGATGGTCTCTCCAACGCCCAGGCGTTGTCTCGCAAGGCATTATATCAAGTTTTAGTTAGGGGGTCCGCACAAGATGAGCTGATTGGCGAGCTCGGTCTTACGGCGCAGGAGGCTCGCTCGATATGGCCTTTGGGCGCCTTCGGGTTGAAATGCCTCAATAACGATGAGGCATCACTCACCTGGCTGGTGATTCGTGAAGCCCTCTGGGTCGGCAAGAGACTTTGCGCAGCAGGCTTGAGAAATATCCAAACTGTCGTCATAGCGGGAAGGTCGAGACTATTGGTCACGCCTTTCAGTCAGTGCGAGGCGATAGTGCCGTTAGCAGGTTTATTGAAGGCCTCATGGTTCGCATGCTGCACGGAAAGTTTTTTGTCCTGGAAGCCAGTTCTGTTTGTAGCAATGTGGTGCCGCAGATGACGAAGGCTGAACACTATGTGTTCTGTTGCTTACTAGGGGTTATGAGAGTCGTGATTTGGACGACGCGTCAGAAGGGATTCCATGAGGGCGAGAAGTTCACTTTTCCCAACTGATCTTGTTCTTTAAGCATCAGCTTAAAGTCAAGATCAGGACGGAAAGGCGGCGGCTCACCTCATCGGAATTCAGCAAAAGGTGGGTGAATCTTGCGCGAATGTGCCGAGTAAAAGGGGCTGACCTTGAGTGGCATTTGGATGCCGGTTAGGCATTAAGGATATTGTTTTTCCTGGGTTAAACATAGGTAACCCATCCCTGAGTTAGGTTAGATTAGGTTTTTGGATTTTTTTCTTTTAGTTTTGTTTTTTCCGATTCTGGTAAACTTAGCTAGGGTGTATTTGCTCATTGGTCCCTTTTTATTTCCGTCCCCTTTTTTTTCTTTTCCTTTGGTTTAACTCCCCATCCCCTCCCTTGTTTTTTAGGTGGTCAGTGATGTCAGTTCTCTGGTAGATGCGGGGCGCCTTTCGTTTCGTGTGTGTGTTTTTCGTATTTGTTGTTGTGTATGAATGAGTGTGTGCCTGTGTGAATGCTAGGGAAGAATGAGTGTGGCCTTATTTTCATAAGTTCCGCATCGATTTCGTCCAGTTAACTGATATTTCTGCCACATTCAAGAGTTTGTGGGGGGTTTTATTACTAATACAAATTTTATTTGGTTTCTTGTAAATATATTTTGTCATTTTTGTATATATTCATTGGGGTTCATTTTTAAAAGTTGTTGTTTTTATGCCCCATCCCCCCACGGACAATACTTTGTACATAAGGGGATTATTTAGGTTTTTTCATGGAGTCAAAGAGGCATTTTGGTGTTTGTTGTAAGAAAGGTATGGATAAATGTGTTGTTTTGGTGAAAGGATTATTGTTCTGTATGATAGGGTCAGTGATTGTGGCTAGCTAAGTTTAATCTAAGACAAGTGATGACCATCCTTTACCCCAATCCCTTTTCGCCTTGTGCCACATTTGTACATATGTGCAATAAATAATCAGTCTAGCGAACTCGCCGATCGATTGCCTAATTAATCCACGACATTCAAAAACAGAATTTTACCGCAAGATTTTTGACGAACTTCAACTGACTCACCTGAAACACTCAACGAACAACTATCGAAACTTTGAACAATATTTCTTATGCACATTGATTTATTCATTACTAAAAATAAGAAATACGAATCACGAAAACAAACACAGACACGTTCAAAGGTAGACTACTTTAGCAAACTTTACCAAAAAAAACTCTTATTATATATTTCAACACAAACACAAAATAACAAACATAACGACACAGAGACATCCAACATTTCAGCAACATATACAATTAACGCACGCAACAATACAAATATTAACCTTGTTTGTAAATATGTAATGGTATATAAATGTTTTATTTGTTTCGATCTATAAATGTCTCGTTTTTACTTTGTTTGAAATCTCATGTTTGTTATATATTTGTTTGGGACAAGGTTTAGACACACAACCGATCCGAACAAAATCCTTCTGATTAATTAAATGAACCAAAAGTCCCAACAGTATATTTTAGTCTTTTACGGTTAAGTGATTTGTGTGTCCAAAATTGGGTTTGAGGAAAGAAATCTTCATTAAGTAGTAGCAGTAGTAGTAACAGCAGTATGAGTAACTGAATCTGAGAGAGAGAATAGAATAAAGTCAACTTTCAGAAGAACAGAAAGTTACAGCAGGTGGGGGGAGGAGGCAAGGATGAAATAAGAGAATAGAAATAGAGTTATGTTTTTTTTTCTTCTTTTTTTTGTTATACTTAATAAGTTTTAAAAAAGTTGAACATAAAATAGTTTTTTTTTTTGTTTTTTTAACTTAAATGACATTTTCCATGAACTTTAGTATCTATTCAGAAAAAAAAAAAAAAAAGAAAAAAAATACTTTTTCATGTAGTTTATATAATGTAGAATCAGACTTCTACATTTCAAATTAGGTCCAGTTGAGACCCATGATCACACTGCCTCTATTGAATCGAAATTTCAAAGGCAACTGTTAAAGTAGGTCAAGAGTGGCTTACTCCCCTCTGAAATTTCAGAGTTAATTAGACCCACTGGGTCCATTCATCCCTGTTTGTATGGGTTACCTAAAATCTATAAGGATGGTGTCCCTTTACGACCCATTCTGTCCATGATTGGGTCTTCCCAGCATAAAGTCGCTAGTTGGCTCTCGACAGTGCTACAACCAGTTTTGTCGCACTTCAGTACTTATTGTATTAAAGATTCCTTCTCCTTGGATGAAATTATACGTAATTTTTCTTGTGGAATCATGGATTCCACCCTTTTTATGTGCGCGCGCGGATTGCACCCCTTCCTGTCACGTTCAGCTAGACATAGCAGTAAACAGCCCCTTTTTGGCTGTTGTGAGGAAGGTTGCTGGCTAGCTGCTTCTGGTTCCAGCTTGGACAGGATTTGAGTTTTTCCCGCACATTTTCTGACGTCACCAACGAACAGCGTTTTCAAGTCAGTTGCTGCCTGATTTTCAAGCTAGAAGGTCAACTCATTTATTCCATGCCCCTAACCCATACGCGGACCAGAATATCTTATACTTAACTAACCAAAACTTCAACATATTGATATCACACTTTTTCAAGATTTATCCTTGTCTTGATGCGAACAGCATGTTGAACTTTCCTCTGTTTTCAGCTAGAAAATGTAGAGACTATGACACTGTTGTCAATATATTTTTCCAAAACCAATTCCTCGTCTTGATGCGAACAACTTTCGAACTTTCCTCTATTCACTACCAGAGTTCTACGACACTGTCTTCAGCACACTTTTCCAAGACTTTTCCTCATCTTGATGCGAACAACTCAGAATTTTCCTTCACTGAAGATAGATGAACTTTTCATACACCTTTGAAACTCCTAACCTTTACTAACCAGTTCCAAAAAAGATAACTTGATACACACATTATTAAACCTCGCAGTGAGTACCTTTCCTATTTGTGTACGCATACACCTTTCGAACAAGACATTTTTCCAGAACTTTCTTTCTGATGAAACTTTTCCCGCCTTAGCCATCTTGGTTTTCTGTTTTGGCACGGAACTTTAATATTCTAATGGTCTCTACATATTACTAACTGCCTACAGACAAAAAAAACAGACCTAACCTTTTCTGATAGTCTCCACAGTCGAGACTAGATTATTTGTTATTAAAATAAAATTTCATATATGTTTCCAACCAGACTCGTTTTGTCATTTCCTCCTGTCTATCTACATTGTATTATTTTTATGCACTTGTTGAATGACCCCTTTTCCTCACTAAGATCACTCATTTAATATTTTTACTTTGTTTGTGGATTCGGTAGTCATAAGTAGTGTCTGGCACAAGGCCACATTTTTATAAACCAGCACTGCATGCTACCAGGCCTGCAACATTCTACTTATGGTAGGTTTAGGTGTTCGTTTGACTGCTTGTTTACCTGTGTTACCCTGTCCGAGAGTAGTGAGATGTGTTGCAATATGTTGTATCGTACCTCTTTGTCTCCTCCAGATTTTCCCAAGGGTGCGTTTGTGGATCTTATGTTCGCCACTGCGTCTTTGGAATTTAGTTTAAAAAATATTATATGTATCGGCAGATTGACGGGGTAGCTATGGTTTCGCCTTTGGATCCAGCTCTAGCGAATATTTTTGTTGGTTTTCATGAGGCTTCCTTATTTTCTTGCATTGGTTGTCCTCTTATGTATCATTATTATGTGGATGATACGTTCTGCCTCTTTAATAACGAGTCTGAAGCCGACAAGTTTCTCATCGAATTAAACTCTGTCCATCCCGCTCTTTCGTTTACCGTAGAAAAGGAGTCCAATTCTTGTCTTTCCTTTTTCGATTTTCTTGTTCATAGGATTAGTGACAAGTTTTTGACTTCTGTATTTAGGAAGGCTACTTTCTCAGGACTTTATACACGTTGGGACTCTTTCTGTTCTAGACAATGGAAAGTTAATTTAATTAAGACCCTAATTTATAGAGTACTTATGATTTGTTCTGATAGCTTTCTCTGCAGTGAAATTGATTTTATTAAGATGACACTTTCTAAAAAAGGGATATCCTTTGGATGTTTTGGATTCTGTTAGCCATGACATTCGGACGAAGACCTCATCAGAGACCTATTCTCTAATGTCTCTCTCGGTGATAGAACCCCATCCCAGCTCCTACATCTGATGAAGAGCCGCCTTGGGAACAACACCATGGCAGAACCCATCCTCCGAGGGCTATGGATGGATTGGTTACCACCGAATATAACGCAAGTCCTAGCCCTGGTACCAGTAGAAACTCCCCTTGACGTTGACAAAATATACTCCTAGGCTCACCAAAAAGTCCACCAGGTTGAAAGCTACGGAAACCATACACAACGCCTTGAAGAGGAGATGGCCCAGCTACGTGCAGAACTGAGGGACCTGAAACTTTCCCTATGCCAGAGGCAGCGAAGCCCAGCAACACGCACATGGAATCGAAGCCGTACCCGCAGCTCAAGTCCAGGACGGAGAAACAATGTGGACAAATGTTGGTACCACCAAACCTTCGATGAACAAGCCCACAAGTGCCACCCTCCCTGCAGATGCAATAAGACCCAGGGAAATGAATAGACTGACAGGCAGCGACGATGATCCCTGTCGTTACTCGCTCACACAGTCATCTCTTTTACGTGTGGGACCGTAACAATAGCCTCAAATTCCTAGTTGACACTGGTGCAGCTATCAGCGTGATACCACCCACCAACAGATCTGCCTTGAAACCCACCCCATTCAACTTCGAGCGGCAAACGGCTCCACCATAGAAACCTATGGGAATGAGGAACTTACCTTGAACATCAACCTCAGGCACGACTTCAAGTGGTCATTCACCATAGCTGACATCAGGACACCCTTGCTCGGTGCAGACTTCTTGGCACATTACAACCTGGCTGTCCATATGAAGACACGGACCCTGTCCGACAACACGACATCCATCAAGATCACAGGGATCTCGTCGAGCCTCAACACAACTAGGATCAGCGTGGCAACACAGCACGACCCACACTACGTAGAAATCCTGCGCCGGTACAAGGACCTCACACAACCCATTAAACCAACTGATGCAGACGACCATCAGACCCAACACCATATAGAGACCACTGGACAACCAGCATATTCATGGCCACGATGACTCCCTCCACACAAATTAGCATATGCCAAGAAAGCATTTGGGAAGATGCTGGCTGACAATATCATCTGACGCTCAGACAGCCCATATGCTTCACCACTGCATCTGGTACCCAAATCCGACGGGGATTTCAGGATCTGCGTGGATTACTGGAAACTCAATGCATACACAGTACCTGACCGTTATCCTGTTCCGCACATCCACGACTTTGCCTCAGGTTTACAGGGGGCTCCCTGTTTTTTTTTTTTAAACACATTGCTTGCTGTTGTAGATATGTGATATAGTTTCAGAAATTCAAGGGGTATAAAACCAACACGAGGGACTTCATGAGATTTGAAATAAATACATTTGTTACGAGGCCCCACTTTGTCTTATTTCTTTATGCTTGTACTATAAAATACAAAATCTAACTTAAAATGATGACTTAAATCTGTAGCTACTAGATGCCTTTTTTACCATATGAAAAGCTCCCATTCACCAAACCCTTTAGATTTCATAATAATAGAATGGAATTTTCTAGAAGTCTCTAGAAACTTCTACTGGGTTCTAGAGGGTACAAAAAAAAAAAAAAACACAAACAGGAGTTTGTACCAATTAACCAGTTGCCTCCTGATCCGCAGCCAAGACTATTGAGGTCAACTCCGGTCCTTTTGATTTAAGAACAAAACTTTGACCGAAAGAATCTAAATTCCTGCAGTCCTTGAAAAGAAAAGACTATTGGTAAATACTTCACTCCCTTTCCTTGATATTATTGACCAAACTCTTATTTTATATACATGTGAATTAATTAAACTATTCTAAGAAGAAGATAATATAATTCTCAGACTAGCAACAAATTCCTGTCTGTTGCCTTAATCTTAACTACAGTGGATTTCTTCTCCCACTCCCTTGTATGTTTACACGTTAAGCCAACTACTTTCTGGGTTCTCGCATGCTTAGTAACTTGTTAGCATTTCCTAACTTATATTGTTTTAAACCTCATCCCTATTGTTCTAAGATATATATTGTATTATATGTAAAATAAAATCCGCATTTTACTAGATATCTCCTTTCTTCAACATTAATTTCTACAAATCTGGTTCTTATTTTGTGTTGTGCCAGCCATAACACACGAGTCTATCTGGTAACTTTTAATTGTGGATTTTTTTATCCCTCCATTCATGTGTTCATTCAGAGGTCATATTTAAGGACAATTTCATTCATCTCTGCTGGCTTCTTTTTTGCCTCTCTTTTAACTTTTATGTAACTATAGCAAAGGTAAATGCAACTTTTCCTAATTGCCTAACAAAGAGGTGGGGTAAATGCAACTTTTCCTAATTGCCTAACAAAGAGGGGGGGTAATTAAATGGTCTGCAACAAAGTTTTCTGCTACACGTGAAAGCTTTTAGACAAAGAAAAAATTTTTTTTGTAAAATGATCACAGTGAACTGTGGGTGCCGAGGCTAACTTGAACTGAGACTGGCTTCCCTTTTGTCAAAGAAAATTAGCCGTGCATTTTAATAGCCAGATACCTACTGTGCATGCATCCATTCATACATATGTGTAATCGATGTTGATACCCATCTTGCCGGCAATTCTGTCTCATTTCAGTTTTGTTTTTCTAGCAGTAAAATCTGTAACATCCGACCAGAGTGAACCAAAAAACCTAAAAAGTGCAAAATCGAAAAAGAATGCCGTGCATTTAATGAAGATTGGATGCATTAGTATTTCATTCAGAGAATAAGGTAGTGTGTTTACGGTGTCATGAGATGATTGCCGTATTCAAGAAACAGAATGTGAAACGACAATGCCAAACAAAACATGCCGAGTTTGGTAGTGAAATGTTCCAGGAAGAACACAGGAAAAAAAAAAGCTGCAGAGTTTGTTATGAAGTTGAAGAAACAACAAACCATATTTAAGAAGCAATCGACACTATATTAACAGGATAGTGCTACAGAAGCAAGCTTCATGGTAGTATACAACCTCACTAAAAATGACAAGCCATTATCTGATGGAGACTTTGTTAAGCAGTGCTTGGCAGATTATGCAAACATCCTGTGCTCTGATGCGAGAAGCAAATTTGAAAGCATTTCATTATCAAGAAGGGTTATAGTGCAGCACAGACATAATCAGTGACAAACTAACAAAACAGCTGAACTCTGCAAGCAAAGGTTTTGTTTGGTTTTATTTAGCAGTGGATAAGATCACTGATAATTAAGACACTACACAATTACTTATCTTTATCCGTGGAATTGATAAAAGTTTCGTCATCACCAAGGAATGACTTGGTTTGGAATTGATGAAAAAATACAACCAATGGCCAGGACTTGTTTGAGCATGTTGCGGATTCTGTGGAGAAAAGCATTGTGTCATGGAATAGCATTACAACAGATGGGGCGAGAGCATTTACTGGAAAAAAAAATCTGTGCATGATTAAACTTTTAGAGAACAAATTAAAAGTAGAATACTCAGTGATATCTTTTCATTGTATTTTGCATCAGGAAAGCCTTTGTTTTGGACCTAAAGCATGTGGTAGATCCTGTAGTGAACACAACCAGAGCAAATTCTGGTCTTCCTTAAAGACTTAGTTTCCAATAATGAACAGGTCTACTGTATTCTCTTACAAATTATCTTTGTGGCTGTGTAGTAAAAGAAGCAGGAGTGGAGGTTCAGTGGTGTTTGGGGGGGGGGAGTTGGTGCAATCCAGGAGGTTGCAGGGAGTTATCAAAGAAAGTATGTTTACTTGGAGGGCTCAGGTCTCTATCATAATGAACAAACACCTTCAAAAAGAGACAGGTTATCAATTCTGTAGAGTAGTACATCAGACGTATTATATGGAGGGACGTTCTTTGACACAACACTGGTACCCCCCCACCCAAATATTGGATTAACTCGTCCACGTGCAAAGCTCTAGCATCAGGTAAATGGTGCCAATATAAACAAGCCACTAGAGAACAGCAGGGATTCAGCTCTTGACTGGCAAACACTTTACATTTGTCATTCTAACACTTTACATGGCACTGTCGATGAAATTTTTTGTATAAGACTACAGAAAAATACCAACGTCCAAAGTTTTCAACTTTGAAGCATAGAGACAATATCAGCTATAGACCGGCCGTATTTGCAGCTCGTGCAACAACTTGAGTTACAAAAAGAAAATATTGCACTACGAAAGGAAGGATTTTGTGGTCAGCTGAATAAGTCCTACTTCAAAAAAGCAGATCAACCTATGATAGGACTGGACAATATTCATCGATACATGAAACAAAGTGAACAGACTGCTATTTGAGACATCCAACTCTGCTACAGAAGGACAGCTTTTATGCCAAATAAGATTCGTTGTGGTCAGAGGGCTGCATAAACTGGTACAGAGACAAAAGTTAAAAAAAAAAAAAAAAAAAAAAACAGCTCTAAATCTTCAAGACCTACAAACTATGGCATTTGTTTGTAGGTCTTGAAGATTGAGCTGTATTTTTAAAGCTCTCATGAAATAAAAATTATTACCTATAGGATTTTAAGCATTTCAATATTTTTTATATATATTTATATATATATATATATATATATATATATATATATATATGTCAAATCTAGAGAGCCAGACAAATATGGAATGTATAGACATAGTATATTCACTCAAGAACATACCGATACCTGACTGACATTCGTATGAATTATGTTTAAGAAAAATAGAAAAGTTCATCATAAATATGAGATGGAGAGCATACTTTTGCCTAAACAATAATTTAAATAACAAAAACCAGTCAAAATTATGGATTTAAAACTAATGCCCCCCCCCACTCACGTTAAGGAACTTGATAAATTCGAATCGGAATTAATCAGTCTAATCAAAATATTAAAATATAGGAAAATAAGTAATAACAATATGCAGCAACAAATTAGTAAAGATGTAAAAGAGATAAAGAATAATAAAAATATCTATGTAAAAGCCGATAAATCTAGATTCCAAATGAGCCCTAATAAATATAATAAAATGTTACATAAAGAGGTCATCAAACATTATAAAAAAGCCCCGGATAACATAGAAGCTAAAATTAATAAAGAGGCTAATATTTTAGCTAACAAATTTAACTTAGGTAATCGCATTGAGAAAATGAGCTTGAAAAATTGCTTTATTACTGTAAAGGATCATAAGAATAATTTCTTTAGCAACCCTGAATGTCAGCTAATAAACCCCACAAAAACAGAATTATCCGCTGTCAAAAATCCCAATACATGTAAACGGTCAGAAATTCAACACACAAGGAAACAGTAACTCACAAGCCAGCAGATGAAGTAGAAAAATAAACTACTTAAATTTGAGAACATCAACTGCTTTTATCAAGGGAACAATTTTTTCATTGGTCGACAGTTGGAGAGGACAAACAATATTAGCATATCCAAGAGGCATTTATGGCAACAGCTGCCACCGACTTGTTTCTATTCTTGTTATTTTGTCTTTGGCTTATCGTACAGAACACACATGCTCTTTTTCTCGGTAAGTGACTCTTTTGCCACAGTTCTTGAGTGAATAAGGCAGACGGGAATAATGCTCAATAAAGCCAAATGTCAGTTTGGTAAGAACCGCATCAAATATTTTGAACACATTGTAACAAAAGAGGGCATACAATCAAGCAAAAAAACGAGTACTGGTAATACTAGAACTACCTGAGACTACTCGTATGTCAGAGTACAGACATGTCATTGGGATGGTTCAATACCTTGGACATTTTCTATCCCAACATAGCAGATGAGATACAACCAATGAAAGAACTATTAAAGAAAAGAAAAGAAAAAATACACAGAGTAGCATAGACATGGGACAAATTTCAGAAAAAAAAAAAAAAAAAAAATTCTCAGAGGTTAAACTTCTATTAACCAATTATGATGTCCTATCATGTCATTTTATGACTAGTTCACGCCCACTGTATTAGGAGCTGATGCGATCAGCTTTGGCCTGGGAGTGACTTTGTATCAAGAAGTAGAAAGGATAAAGAAAGCCTCATGCACCCTTATGCCTGCTGAAAGAAACTTTGCACGGGGAGAAAGAATGACTCGCAACAGTTTGGGCCTCTGAGAAATCGGTACAAAACAGGACTTGACAAATTTCGACTGCTTAGCGACCACAAGCCACTAGTATGCCTTATGACCAAGCAAGACCTGAATAATAACCTGTTAAGATGTCAGAGGTTACTTATGAGACTTGGGAGGTGTGATGCAATTGCAGAATGTGTCCCTGGGAAACTTATAGTACCAGACACTTTCCTGCAGCCCTTGGAGTAAAATGAATAGTAACACAACTAAAAGATGTGGAACTGTATATAAACTGTATAGTTAATACTAAAACCTGCAGCAGACAGAAACATTCGGGAAATCTGAAACACCACACTTGACAATAAAATACTACAAGATATCACCGATCTGACTTTAAATGGATGATCTCAAAGTGAACACAGGCTAAAAGAAAAGATCAAGCCATATTTTGCAAAAAAATAAAAGAAAGGGAAATTCTAAGTTACTCACCCAAGGAAAGGAGACATGCTATAAACAGTAATATATTTAGAATGACCAATATTTGGTACATCCAGGTATCATGGGTTGCATGTCTTTTTGGTCGTTGCTCCTGTATATATCTGCTTTAACGCAGTTGTTAATAAATGGTTAAATGAAATACATATGTCTTTGAGTTGACTCAAATAAAGCCATTATGAACGCACACAAATTATTGCAAAACCGGATGTTAGAAGTGGGTAAGCCTAACAGAGGTTAAAAAAAAAAAACAAAACAAAAAAAAAAAAAAAAAAAAAAAAACTGGAGAATCGATAACGGCATTTGAAAAAGCATTATATGAACTTGCTAAATGCTGCAACTTTTTGGTTGTCATAGATAACCAATTCATCAGGGGCAAAGGGTTTATGTATGCAATGTATGACTAAATTTTATCCTCATTGTACTTGTGATATTTTTTTTTTGTATTTTCTATTCCCTTATTTATTAGAACAAGTTGTAAACAAGCGATATTATTTAAGTATGGGATTGCTCCTATTTTCTTAGCAATAAAAGAAAAAGCAGTGATTTATTTATTTTTTTTTTTTTTGTTCTATTTCTTTTGAGCAGGGGGCCATGAAAGAAAATAAAACAAAGGTCAAAGAGAGAAAGGCAGAATTTTTACAACTTGCCTTCCAGCCGTATTAAGCCAGCCAGTAGGCTCTCACCATATTCTCCTAAATGGCTGAAGTTTTTAGTTAGGAGCTGCTTTGTTTGGAAATACAGTAATTAGTCTATGTTCTCTACCTACCCCAATACTGTAACTGTTGAATCATATCTGCTTTGTTTTATGGCATATCAACCTCAAAGGGTTATTTAATGCCAACACAATTATTTTATATATAAATACATATAAATAAAAAAGTATTCTTTGTAATAAGATCAGTTTGTAAGTCTAGGACACATCATGAGGAAAGTAGACTGGGAGAATTTGACACTCACAGGACATATTGAAGGAAGGAAATACAGTTTGAAACAACAAGTAACCTACCCAACAAGTTTGTGTAAATGGTTGGCAGAGCAATGGCTCTGAATGATGGTGATGAGATACATGTTATGAAGTATAGGATGTTGAAACACTGGTTCTTGCATGATCACCAAAGTTAAGCAACACTGAGCCTGGTCTGTAATATCAGGTGCTGTAAATGTAGATGTGCAGGTGATGTAATGGATAATTGTTAATCAGAAAGCCGGGTTCCAATTCCAGTTAGGTTCATTACATTTACTTACATGCAAATACATTTATCTCACCTCACCCAGCTACAGATTGAATAGTAGACTGAGTCCTATAGCCGTCAGTATCTGTCTATATTTCTGAGATGAGGTATTATGTACACTATTTACATTATTCGGACTATTGTCCTCATTTTTTGTCGCCATATTTATTACGTTTCGGCCTTGTACACTCCAACCTTCTTCAGGTGGTTGGAATGCCGAACTGAACCTTTTATTTCGTTCACTGGGGTAGACTGTTCTAGTTCCACATACCGTGTCTAATGGATGTCAGTTATATCTCCTGTTAATTTCCCTCTCCAAGTTCTCCACTGACTTAACCAGGTATTGAACTCCTTGAGGACACATGGCATAGTGGATAAAGGCGTTGGTTAGATCCAGTGACAGGACCCAAAGAGTGTGAGTTCAATACCTGGTTAAAGCAGTGGAGAACTTTCAGAGGGGAATTAAGAGGAGATAACTGATAACTGACATCCATTAGACATGGCACATGGAACTAGAACAGTCTACCCCAGTGAGCGAAATAAAGAGTTCAGTTTGACATTCCAACCACCTGAAGAAGGCCGGAGTGTACAATGGCTGAAACATTGTAATAAATATGGCAACAAAGATGAGGACAATAGTCCAAATAATGTAAATAGTATCCGTTGTTTGGCAACAAGTCTGCCACAGAAACAGCAACCTACCGTATGAACGTCTTCTGTAGAGTCAGTCATGAATCGAAAGACACCTGAATACCCAAGTATGTATCGTGTACAGAACTTAAGTGACTGAAGGGGTCAGACTATTTAATATAAAAAGCTACGTCAGGGGAGAAAAAAAAAAAATATTTGTGTGTCATGAGAGGATCATACATGTGCCATGAAAAGGTCATTAATTATTTTCTAAAAGACGTCCAAAGCACAAGGAGTGTACATATCAAAATTAAAACCCCTTTAAATTGATTAAACAAGTATATAATTGTTATAATAAATAAATGCACACATTGTATATAGAGTGGGTGTGGATGTGTAAAATTAGGTTATGCAATTTGACAAGAATGTGCTGATGAACACATGTTGAAATTGCCCAAGCTGATTTTGGGAATGACTTGGCAATCCTCTCATAGCGGTGAAGATGTATAACTCAAAATTAACATATTTTTAAATATTCTTTCATTATTACATAGTGTTCAATTAAAATAAAAATTTAATTAAGAAACAAAAATTAAATGATTAACATAATTTAAGTGTGCCTTGGAAACTTAACTATAGTTGCAAATTATCGTGAAATAGAAAAAGTTGAAAACACTGATAGCTGCTGTCAGATATTATTATGCAAGATGATTTGGGATGATGTTGGAGGGGCGCAGTGGGGCTGGTAGGACTTGGTTTGGTTTGTGTTTCACAGCATATCAACCTCAATGGATTATTTAATGCAGACATTTTTTTCCTGGTAATATTTTGTTTTGTCAAAAATCTATTTGTGTAATTTTTTTTTTTTTCAAAAATTTATTTCTGGTAATATTTTTTTTTCTTCAAAATTTTTTTCTAAAGTAATTTTTTTTTTAAAATTTCTGGTATTTTTTTACACTTTTATAATGCTTTTTTCCTCAGTTTCAGGGTTAACTATTTGCCCATAGCTGGGACCCTAACAGGTGCTACCACCCCAGGTCAGGGTGGACCTGGAAACACCAATTAAGAGGTGGTTTCACGCTCCTCAAAACCTCCTGATCAGGGGATGTAGTTGGATGTAGTTTATCGTCTTACCCTGGACGCGGATGTAGTTTATTGTCATACCCAGGACAGTGGGCTGGTAGGGGATCCGTCCAATATATTCTTATTCCAACTAACTTTTTTATTAAATATTCAAGTAATTTCTCCCCACTCCTTCACTTAGGCTGCAAATATTTTATGACAAAGCATTTTGCTTGAATATTTAATAAAAAAAGTATCAACATCTATAGGTAAAATTTTATCTAATAATATTTATATTTTTATTATAAATATTTGTTAACTTATTTGTTGGTGTAAGAGTTTATGGAATTTGAAGGCTGTTCATCATACTGTATAAATATAATACACATAATAGTCATTGATATTTATTTTAATTTCGAGCATATGAATACTGCCATGGGTCATAAGAAAGATATAACCTTAAAAAAAAAGAAAAAAAAAAAAAAAAAAGAGAGACAACAACGCCAAGAAAAGGTGATTAAAAGCAAGAAAGTGGAATTACCAACAGTGGGAAAACATCTGAAGAAATTGGTGTTGCGAATGGAAACAGAAAAGATGCAGGCAATTAATATTGGCTGAAGATGTGAAAACAGTTTTAAACTAAGCAAAGTAGTACATGAAAACTGATCACTCAAAACTATTATTCATTTAGTGATGAAAATAGAGCTATTTTGGATGGACAAGTGGTTGGGCTCTTTATAAAAAACAGTCAACCTAGATGACTTAGAATAGGGACATCCAACCTGCAGCCCACACTGTGGAACACTTAATATCTTCATGCAGCCCACTGCTATAAGAAAAATACATCCTAACAAACGATTATAAAATGATTGGTCTAGACACGTTGACATAAACAAATCAAAAGCCTCTCAGAAGTTGGCACAAAGTCAATGATACTTGAGCACTTTTAAGCAACTGCACTTTGGTTGGTGACTGAAAGATATCTACTTTAATTCATTCAGTCAACAAAGGAAGCAACACGGCAGTCTATTATTCTTATGACAAAGTAATCAATCCAATTAAGAGGTCTCACATTTCAAGATAAACCAAGTCTGAGCCCACAAATCGTAATCGATTTGAAAATCTACTTGTTTTTGTGTTTAAATATTCATCATACTTGTCACTTGTTTCATCTCTTTTTCTTTGTTTTTCTCTGAATCCTTTCTTCTTGGAAATAATATTCCCACACTTTGCAAATGATCACTAATGCAAAAACTTCGATTTTACAAACCCAAATTGAACATGTTATGATGAATAAAAAACTTGAAATGTATATTAACTGTTTAAAATACAATTTTCATGACAAATGTGAAAAATCCTAAGTTATTAAAAAAATAAAAAAAGGACTTTTGCTAGATTCGGCATTCCACAAATACTCATTAGTGAGAATAGCCGAGAATATAAATCTATAGATTTTAAACAATTTGCAAAGGAATGAGATTTCAAACATATCAAAACAAGTCCTAATTTTCCACAATCAAATGGATTGAAAGAAATATTCAAAAAACTCACTTGTTTTATCACCTGTTCATTCTGCAGATAAAACAAAATTGGACAGGAAAGTACATTGGCCTGCACGTTTTAAAACGTGCATCACATTGATAAAATATTGCAAATATTTTTCAATCTGCTGAGGGTATATAGAATCCAGATTCTATATTATCCTTAAAAACTCAAAATTACAGGCTCCAAATTAAATTGTATGATCAACATTTTGATTGGTTTAAAAATGTCAATTACATGTTGTCAAGTACGTCTGAATGTGCTGACCCTGATTTTGACCCGAGCAAAAATACATTTGCACCAAAAATTCTGGAAACTACCACATGATGCATATTGCGTATATTAATGACACAAAATTCAGAAACAGACTGTGAGGCGAGAAAATACAGCCAAGAACTATACTCCATGTGCCACTACTTATGAGGATTTCAGACTATACATTAAAATTCTTTTAACATTAGAACAGTCTGCATCTCTTTTTTTTTTTTTTTTTTTCAACGCAAGCAAACTAAAGCTGACAAAGAAAACGATGGAGTCAAAAACACAAAGTAAGCCCATTTCATTCACATACAAAAAACCTTAAACTGTTTATTTTCAAAACAAACAAAAATTTACTGAATTGTACTTTCTCATTTTTACTCAGATTACTCGACAATTCAAAATCTACCAAAACAGAACATTACCCAAACACAAATCTTGAAAGACAAGAACATTTGAACTTTTTAAACAACAATTTCAACATTTGTTTTTATCTTTGTGATATAAAATTTATTTATTGTTATACAAATTACTCTTGTCATAAATATCATTGTTCTCTTGTTCATTGTGTTACATTTGTGATAATATAAATGCGTAAGGATTATTTGACCCCTATGGATCAGTAACTCCTACAAACTATACAATATAGTTTATATTTATTTTTGAATTGAAAATGACTGCCATGGGTCATAAGGAAGATATAACCTCAAAAGAAAAAACAAAAAAACAAAGATATTGGAATGTTACAGAGTGATGAGAATGTGCAAACCTATTTATGCACAAACATATACATACAAATACAAAATCACATGTACAATGTCAAACGATCATTGGCTAATAAATCACTAATACATTTTCTACAGAATTTGCAAATTGCAGTAATGCGACAATTTTGGAAACCTTATTTTTTTTTTTTTTTTTTTTTTTTAAGTAGTCCAGTTTGTGCACTTTTGGGAGAAGTGGCTCGCCAATTGATTGGTGCCAACCAATCAGATCGTTTGCACGTGAAGAATAATTTTTCCTGCACAACAAATTGGAGACCATAGTCACTTATTTAAGCCAAGATTTTTCTCATCTCAATTAGTGAGACGTCAACTGCTGAACGAAACTACGACAGTTGGAACTCCAGTTCTAACCACGTGCCAACCTTCTCACTCACACGCACATGTTGATGATAATTTGTACACCTTCACTAAAAACTTCTTTTGACACAACAATACTTTTCAACAGTAATATCACAAGAACAATCATATCATGAAACACTCATGAACATTTATCCAGTGAACTCTAAACCAAATAATTATCTCTCACTGAACTCTTAAATTGCAGTCAAAGGGAGGCAACTCTTGATTAATTCAACCTTTCTTACTTAAAGGCATGTTTTTTCACATCATTATTTGATATTGTACATCTTGTTAATATACATATATTTTCTGTGCAACAATGTCTTGTGGTTATTCTTGCATGAGTCCTGTTTTCTTATCAAAGTTAAATTTTAATGGACTGAAAACACTGTTAAAATAAGAACAAGAGAGGACCAAGCAATTAGGCATTACCAAAAGAGGCTCAAAGTAGCCAAATTTAAAATTTTTTTAAAATGTATCCAGGGAAGAAATACTGTGAAAGAAGTGATATAAAAAAAATATTCACAAACAAAAAACAGTTACAATTGAACAACTTTAATGTAGAGAGCTGACTGGAAACAAGTCCTGAAACTGGCTTCTCTAGGTCATATGGAATTAGACAAAAATGAGATAGCAAAAGATATAACTGGAACATCGTGAACTTGAACTTGTCAGAAGATCACATAAAAGTGTGCAATTGGGTATAAAAAAGACTTCAATGACTAAACTGTGCCCTTGTCATTGAAGTTTATTTTTCTACTTTCTAAAAGGATATTTTGCCCAAAAATCTTTTTCAATGAAAAATCTTTTGTTGCCTCTTGAACTCTATAAGAGTGTGAAAATGTACCCTCAACCCATTTTCATATCCTTTATTTAAGCCATAAAACTGATTGGTGGTGGGTTTTGTTTAGTGGTATATCAACACAAATATTTTGTATGCAATTTTATTTATTTATTTATTTTTTTGGAGATAATGTTTCAGTGAGATAAGTTTTACTAATTAACCCATAGCTTGGGGGAGAAGAGGTGGATTCATGCCTTTCTAAAGGGTTTTTGTGCATAAGTGTTGTGCCATAGTACCTATTCTATTGTAATGGACTCTCCCATAGATAATAAGTAGGAGTAGCAGTGGCAAGTCTGCAGAACGGTGTTGAGCGCGTCAGTCGAGATTCGGACATTTGAAGTACCAACCATCACAACTAGATTTGCTGCGTCATTGACTCTTATTTTCCAAGTTCCTAACGTTTTGTACGTCGGACCTAATTTAGGACGATTTATTAGAAATACAAGCCTCCACTGTGAAAAATACTCCACAACAATAAGTGAATATAATGAATACAATGGAAATTGGAACTCAACTCACCAATTAACAATTTCAAGACATTATCCATTACACTATTCCCTCATCCAAGTTTACAGCACCTGGTATTACCAAATGTTCATCCATCTAGGTACTGACCAGGCTTGACATTGCTTAACTTTGGCAATTGTACAAAAACCAGTGTTTCAACGTGATGTGGCCTGAAGTCAAATGGTAATAGGTGAACTGGAATTAGCAGATCTAAAAGCTGGTGCTGATTTTACAAGTAAATTATGCCATCTTGATTTTCAATACAGCTACACAGAATGAGAGTAAATCATGGGGATAAATATCCCCAACATTGGTGTCGGGGATTGACATCCTCCCCAATTTGCTCTAAGCCAGTACAGAAAAAGTAGGTTGAGGAAACAAGCCTGAGAATGTCAAACAAAGGATTTATGAATCAGAGAGAATATTCAGATGCTTGCAACATGAGCAGCAGGGGGGATCAGACGTCCTGTATTGGAGCATTACATGTAACTAGTGGTCAGGGGAATAATCAAAATAAATGTTTAAGTAGACAACCAAAATAATGCCATCATCATAGTCACATGAATCTCATAACCTATCTACTGCCGTTAGGGTGGTGTGTCTATGGAAGGATAACCTAACAGAACCCTTTCCTCTTCAGGCTGGTTTTGAATTCAGAATTTTCCTTCTCCTAGATTGGTTACCACTGCAAGGCAAGAGAGCTCAGTCTGCCCTGCTATTTAACCCATAGCTGGAGGAAGGTGGGTTCAAATTTTATCCCCACCCAAGGGTATCAACGCAAAGTAAACAAAATAGAATTGACTAGCATTTGAACTTTGCCCGTTGATCTCATTTTCTGTGTCAATAGCCATCATGCCATCTGAGCAACCAATTTTGGTCATATTTACATGCAACTTGTGGTCAGGGGACTAATCAAAATAAGTGTTTAAGTAGACGACCAAAATAATGCCATTCCCCAGCGGTGAAAGTACAATTATTTTTTTTTTTGAGATGAAACACTATGACTTGCTGCTTGATGAAGACATCTTGGTAGAAACTGAGATTGAAGGAAGGTCACAATTTCAGATATTTTATACCTTAACTTGCTCGACATTTTTGTTTTACGAAAATTGTATTGAGCACTCTTTTGGTAAATATCACTTTTTGCCAAAGACTGAATATATTATATTTTGATGCTCTGCCATTTTTTGTGGTATTGTCGGAGTTACCTCCTCCTTCTATCCTTGAACCGGCAGAGGAACAGGTCATTTCGACCTTGACCTCTCATTCATGCCCCTTACACACTGTTAACACGTCGGAGGGACTAGCAAATCCCCTTTTTAGTTAGGTTATATTACAAACCTAGTTGTAATATACTACAAGTCATTTTTAGACCTTACTTCTCTTTAGCTAACCTCCTAGGATTTCATTATAGAGACTTTACAGTTAGCTGATCCAATTTCTCTTGCTGGTCACCCTTGTCACAAGACAGTGACTTCTCGCTAGATTCAGGGAGGCGGTCGGCGACCAAAACGGTCGGCTACGCAGGCCCCTTGGTCTTTGTTGGCCAAGGACGCCGATCACCGGGCTGTGTATTGAGTTACGCTCCCATTTTTTTTTGTCTGCCAACTTGACGATAGTTGGGAACTTTTCTTTCTCTCCTTCCCAACACGTCAAGTTGGCATCTTGGCAACGACAAACAATTGGCATTCCAGCAATGACAAACAATCAAGTTGGCAACCCGGCAACGACAAACAATTGGCACCCCTGGCAACTACCAACAGCAATGATCCTGCCAGCAAACGACAACAATCAACTTCAACAACCAACGGCGATCATCCCGGCAATCAACTTTGACAACCAACAACGATGATCCTGCCAGCAACCAACAACATCAATCAACTTCAACCACCAACAGTGATCATCCCTGGCAACAACCAACATCGACTTCAACAATGATCATCCTGGCAGCTACCAACACCAACCTCGACCATCAATGCCTGCACAAGAACTTCTGCACCCCTACCGTCCGACCATCTTTTATCCCTTTTTCTTTTCTAGAATTTATTAGCATTTATCATACATATCCCGTTCTGTCGTCTATATTGTTTCACCGTCAGATTTAACGTCTTCTAAAATGTCAGTGGGCCTCTTGTGACCTCGTTCACCCCTTGTGTGATACGGGGCCCGCACGGAGTGCCCACTACAAGTGGTGACCCCGACGTGATCTGACTTGGCTGGACAATATAGCGACACAATTCAAACGAGGCATATTCAACGCTTAGCAACCAGCAGACCTGCAACACCATTTTTCCACAAACCAACACTCACTTCTGGACTGAAACAGATAAAGTGTGAACCCAAACCACTAAAGGCGACCCACTGTCCTTTACTCTCAACAACTGGTGATTCCGACATGGAAGCCACACTCATGTTTCATTGGAATGAATCTACAATTTTCTCTGGACGACTCAATGTTCCATTACAATGTGACATCACTGAGGATTTGCATGCACGTAATTCATCGCTACTAACATTGCAAATTCAGCTCTCTTTCAACACATGCTACTGGTCATAGCATTTTGCATCTTCCATTCTGAAACTCAAAAAGCGCACACATTCACTCTTCCTACACTACGTGGCGACATCTTCATGCCACTGCTTGCTTCCCATGCTTCAAACTTTTTTTCGGATGACTCACTGTTTCGAAAAACATTTTCAACGATTGCACCCTGACGACAACACATCTAAAAATTTATTGAACCAAAAATTGTAAATGCAGTAGCCTGAAGATACATTTAGGTGAAACCTATGTAGGTTTGCTTGGCTTTTTAGGATTATCTTATATATATATATATATATATATATATATATATATATATATATATATATAGGATTATCTTATATATATATATATAATACACACACACAGGTCCAAACATTTTTTGCTAAACATTGTATACCTGATTCGCTTCCACGTTTGTTGAACGCTTACAGGCCATACAGTCTTGCCCTGATACTGATTTTGTGTTCTTTTGATGTGTCTAGTCTGTTTACCAACGTACCATTAAAGGAAACTATTAATATCTGTGCAGACTTTTTATACGAAGGTAACATTACTCCACCTCCTTTTCCTAAGGATATATTTATAGAACTTATGATACTATGTACCAGTTCAGTGGAGTTTAGTTTTGATAATGTTATGTATAGTCAAGTGGATGGGGTCCAGATGGGCAGTCCCCTTGGTCCTGCATTGGCTGATATTTTTGTGGGCTACCACGAGATGTTACTTTTCGGCAAAGTGTCTAAACCGTTTATTTATGTCAGGTATGTCGATGACACTTTTGCAACTTTTTCTAATGAAAGTGAGGCTGTTGAGTTCTTTAATGAGCTCAACTCCTTACACAATGGTTTGTCCTTCACTATGGAAGGGGAGAAGGACAATTGTCTGCCTTTTTTGGACGTTTTCGTTGAACGCAGTAGAGGTGGTTTTCTTACAAGCATCTATCGTAAACCCACCTTTACGGGTCTATTTGAATTGCCGTTCATTTGCTCCTGCATCAAGGAAAATCAATCTTGTTAAAACCTTGGTGTATAGAGCGCTTAAAATTTGTTCTATTAGATTGGACCGTGAATTTGAAAACATTAGGGAGATTTTCCTTAGTAACGGCTATCCGGAGGCCCTTATTGACTATATTATTAGTAAGAAGACTAAGGAATTTCATTCCCCTAAAGTCCAGGGGCCTTCTAAATGTCCGGTGTATTTGAAGATTCCCTGGATTGGGATAGGGGTCAAGGCTTAATTAAGCAGGTTAGCAAGTCGGTTTCCGGTTGTTTCCCATCAGTTGCTTTTTATTAGCATTTTTCAACCTAGGTCTGTGTTTCCGTCTTTTTCGCAAGGATGTATTGCCCTACATCAAATTGAGTAATTTAGTATATGAGTTTAATTGCCAGTGTGCTGCTGGTTATGTGGGGCGTACAACCTTGCATTTGGAAACTAGAATCAATCAGCATGTACCTTCCAAAATATGACTTGGTAATATTGATAGAATATGCTATCTTCCCCCCATGAATATGGAATCGGCCATTGCCCAACAGTTAGTTGAGAATATAGCCTGCGCCAAGTCGTTTAAAAAAAGAGTGGTTTAAAATTATTCATACAGCCGATTCCAACAATCATTTGAAGATTTTGGAATTGGTCTGCATAGGATTAAGGAAACCTCTCTGCCGGCAGAAAGAATTCGTAAAGTCTCTTAATCTGTTGAGGGATATTTTATTTTAACTGTCCCTCGCTAATTTATTTACACGTTATTTCCCCTCCCCTCGTTACAAATATATACACTTGTTTGTTTTTTTTGTTTTTTTTTTTAGTGTGTTTCCCCCCTCTTTTTGCTCTTCATTGTCGTTAATATTCTTTTTGTTGATCCAACGATTGTCTCCTGATGGGATGTTGGTTGAAAGGGCCTTATTGACTTTTAAAATTAAAATCAATACATTCCTTGTTTTTAAAACTATATATAAATTTTGTCTCTATAAACATTTGTTTATTTATTTTAGGAAGAGGTACTCCCATCAACAAATATATATATATATATATATATATATATATATATATATATATATATATGGTTGTTTGGACTTTGTGGTATGTAGTGTACCAGTTCTCTGTATTCAGCCTTTCAAAAAGAGTGGTTGTTTCTGCACAAAACCTTCACCACTATAATCAAATCATATGTGCTGGTGTCTGGGTTGTCGGTTCCTAGGAACTGAGTTGCTATACAAACAGAGTGTCTACCTTAAATTTATAAAAAGGTTAATGGTCAGAGTTGAATTAGACCAGGAAACAGTAGTATTAAAAAAGTGCTCAATACACTGAAAAAAATATTCCTATTCCAAACAGGAATAAAATAAATTAAAAAGTCACAAAAATTTACAAGAAATCACGAGACTTGTACATTAAAAGTATAAACAAGGAGGTGAAAGACATCACTGCCAAATTAGGGATAAATCACAGGGTCCACATGTGGCAAGCAAACATTTCTAACCATAAAGATGAGTTCCCAAATAATCCTTTTTGTCTAATAAACCCAACTGAAACTGAACTGGGTAAAATAAGAAATATTAAAAAATATGTGGGTCATTAAGAATTGCTACACAAGCCAATCAATGGAAGGACACAAACGAGTGCATTTCTTGGTTCCAAAAAATCAAAACATTTATAAAATACGATATTAAAAGCGTTTACCAATCTATCTGAAAAAAGTTCTGCTTGAGGCTTTGTTGTCAAAAGCTTTGTAAACATAATACCTGATCAAACAGAAATAATTTTACACTGCCACAAATCAATTTTATTCCCTAATGGAGTAACCTTGGTTAAAAAACCCAAAAAAAAACCAAAAAACGATGACTTTGATGTACAATAAGGTTCATTTGATGCAGCTGAGATTTCGGAGTTAATAGATCTAAATATATTATATGATATTAACAAGATTGTTCATATAAACAACCGTGGCCTGTATAGAGATGACGGTCGGATGATAGCACCAAACAACAGAAGAACAAATGACACTATTAGAAAAGCGCTTTTAAAACTCTTCAGAAGCCTCTGCTTTTAAATTGAATTTGAAATGAATAAAAAGTTATTATCTGGATGTAGAATTAAATCTTCAAGCTAGCAGTGTACTCCATGCATGAAAGAAAACACAAAATTAAAACACGTGAATATTAGATCAAGCCACCCTGTAAATATAATAAAGCACATCCCTAAAGGAATAGAGTCTAGGTTATCCAGAAACTCTTCTCGTAAAATAATTTTTGAGGGTAAAAAGAAAGAATATGAGAAGAACTTAAAAGGTAGAGGGTCACAAAACCAAAATAGAATTTAAACCTCAAATTAAATAACATATGAAGAACAATTCAAGGAAAAGAAAAAAATATCATTTGGTTTAAGTCTCCTTTTAACTTAGAAGTAAAATGTAAAATTGAGATTTCTCAGATATTGAGGCCAGTAAATGTTGTTAATACTATTTATTATAAACAAGGCATTTACTTATTTATATCTATAAAAATAACATAAACAAAAGAAATTACCACACACACACACATTATATATATAAGGACCTGAAATCCTTCTTCAGAAGAATACGGTTAAAAGCCCACTATGGGGAAAATGATCATACACCTTCTATACTTGAGACATTAAAAGAGAAGGATACTACCTACACCCCACAAAACACAGACATTACTATACAGACATTCGAACTAGCCGTAACAAATGACAAAGAAAACAATAGCACGTAAGCTGCCACGTGACAATATGACTGAAGGAGAACGTATAGCCCTTGATACACTGACACAGAGATGACGTCATCATAACACAGGCTGACAAAGGGGGTGCGACAGTGATCTGGGGAATCGAAAAATACATTAAAGAGGCCAACAAACAGCTAGCCGACAAAGAAACCTACAAAAAGCATACCTACAGATCCCCTCCAGAATACCAAAAAAGAATTAACTAGCTCACTAAACGTAATGCTTCGCAACAATCTAATCGACAAGGAAACATGCACAACACTTACACCCACAAACATTACACCTGCCCGCTTCTATCTCCTTCCTAAAATACACAAAAGCAACAATCCAGGAAGGCCGGTTATTTCTTCGTTCAACTGCCACACGACAAAAATTTCCAAATACATAGACCATTACATACAACCGCTAGCTAAGGAAGTAAAATCCTACATCAGAGACAACAGATCTACTGAACAAAATTAATCACATACAAACAGTACCAGAGAAAGCTATTCTTGTGACTATGGACGTTAGGTCACTATATTCAAACATTAAAAACATCGAAGGGCTGGCTGCCCTTCAGGAAGCACTTACTAAAAGAAGAAAACAGGACCCCCCCCCACAGAAGTCATCATAAAACTCATGGAGCATGTCCTTACATTGAATACTTTCAACTTCAATGGAGCACACTACCTTCAATTAAGAGGTTGTGCCATGGGCACCATTGCAGCTCCATCATATGCTACAATATTCATGGGAAAATTTGAGGAGACCCATATCTATCCAATCATTGGTAGCGATCATGTATTCTATGCAAGATATATCGATGATATATTCTTTGTATACACGGGTAGTGATGACAAACTTACCCAATTCCTTATGACCCTAAACACAGTGCACGACTCAATTAAGTTTGACTATGAAAATCCACAACATCAGTAACATTTTAGACAAATTTACATAGATGAAAACAGGAAACTACAAACGACACTACACACTAAAAACCGACACCCACAACTATCTACACTTTAAGTCTTCCCACCCTAAACACCTCAAAGAGAACCTTCCTTATTCACAAGCACTTAGACTCAGAAGGATATGTTCCAACAATGAAGAATTAAATAAACACATTGAAAATCTGGAGCATCAATTCACAACACGTGGCTATAAACAACACCTAATCAGGGAACAAATAAATAAAGCAATTTCCACACCTAGAGAAGGCACCCTAATATACAAGATTAAAAATAAATCTAGCCGCATCCCTCTAGTAACCACTTTCAATCCCACTCTGCCTCCACTATCCCAAATAATCAAACGTCGCTGGGAAATACTACATCTCAAACCAGACCTAAAAAAACTGCTTAAGGAACCCGCCTTCTTGCATATCGAGACCTAAGAACCTAAAAGAAATCATAGGTAGTAACAACATTTCAGGGGACAAGGTAATCCGTAAGGAACTGAGAACAAAAACAAGAGGATTTTCCCAACCATGTAACAACAAAAAAGAAGTTTATGTTGCAACCATATTAAAAACACGAATTCATTCACTAGCTCAATCACTAAATCTACTTTCAAAATCTACCACGATTCTAACTGTAGAAGTCAAAACATAATTTACCTCCTAGAATGCACACTATGCCAGAAACAATATGTAGGAAAATCTGAATGGCCCTTTAACTACAGAATTAATAATTATCGTATGGCAATTAAATCGACTCCTATGAACAGTTATTACCTGTAGAACAACATTTCTGCCTAGAAAAACACACGATTTCAAAACCCATGCCAGATTCACTATAATTGAGAGAATAGAAAAGTTCAGAGCAGATAACATTAGAAAGATTTTAGAGTTCCATGAAAATAAGTGGATACAACGTCTAAAAACACAATACCCAGCCGGGCTAAATCATAAATTTAACATATAATAGTAACAATCAACAAATCAAAACCTACCCACATTTCTCACCCACACAAGACAGACATGCTTACGGAGGAATGGAGGCCTCACACTTATACACTCACCCACACGATTATACACACGTACACACACCATACTCACTCACTCCCTAATGAGCCAAATGATAACACACACCTACAGCAATACACACGCTTACACATATACTCACTCACTCCCTAGGAACCAAATAACACACACAAAACACTAAACAGAGACACATCCCTCACCAGGTCCAATAAAACTGTCAAACTGACCAGAGAATTCAGGATAAAATGTATCTTTCCAGTTCTTATCTCAAATAACAACTTAAAAGAGACTGTTTGACCAACACAAGGAATGATAAAAGATTCATGTGAAAAAGATAAAAAAATAAAAAAACAAATGAAAACTACAGACAAAAGTTCATTTTCTCCAACAAAAGACATTCATTTCTGTAGTTCATTGCCAACAGCAAGCAGATATATTTCTCCTCCCGATGATGGCCATTTCGGTCGAAACTAGTCGAGGAATCTAAATGGAATAATAATAATAAAAAACGAAAGAATATTAATCTACAACCCAGTGTGTCTAATGATTTTAATTTTTTAATCTTTTATTTTCTTATTGTTCAAAATATATATATATATATATATATATATATATATATATATATATACACACACACACACAGAGTATTTGACAGCAGATAAGGTGCACTTTTTTTTTTTTACTAAAAATATCTTAAAATTACACTGCCTCTTACATGCCATATGTAGGTTTAAAATTCATGATAGGCGGACAAAATTAGCTATCTGGCAACTGCTATTAGCTTAGACTTTAGAGTAACTTTCATACAGCTATTATTTGAAAGGCTATTATGCAAATTAAAAGTGTTGTTGATTCATTATATTAATTTCATGTTTAATAATAGTATTTTGTTTCGCTAAAATTATATGCAATAAATTCAAGTTATATATTTTTTGACACGATAACTAGGCGTATATTAAGGTGAAGTTGTGAAATATGTATTTTATTTTAATAAATTAAGAATAGAAAATGGTTAAGGATAGAAAAATAGTTTAAAAACGTGTTTCGTTTAACAAAAGTACTAAGGGAAAAAGAAAAGGAAAAAAAATAAATAAACGCTTTTTCTTTTATAAGTATATTTGTGGAAGAGAAAAGGGCATCAGATTACTGTTAAATCCTACCAGTCTTCCAATAAAATATTTGACTAAGTGATTTGATGTGATAAAAGATAAACATTTAGGAAATAGATTTTAGATGACCAGGTCAAAAACTGTCTTTACTGTATCTTGACAACACATTAAGGAAACAAAGAAAAGATAATGGAATTTTCCCTTTCTCCAGGCAATAAAAAAGAAAAAAAAAAAAAAAAAACGGCTGGTTACTGAGAAAGTGCCAGGGCTATAAAAACATCCAACGGCCTTCACACGAAGATTTGTTAAGATAAAAAAAAATCCTGGAAAATACATCGTTGGAGGCTGAGTGCAGACGGGATGTTTACACATCAAAGGAAGCAAAATTTAAGTACCTTGAAATTTTGAACTTACAGTCGCCAATGCTTATCTTTTGTTTTCACCCAGTGGTCTAGTGGACTTCCAATTATTTCAATATAAATACAAGTGATTTTTCCGAGCCGAGCAGTTCAGCCGGGCGTGTGCTTGAAGTAGCTATGTGTGTCAGGCACACTGACGAAGTGAAACTCCGTTCGTCTGAGTCGGTCGGTTCGGCATTTGATCTCCATTAGTTAGAGTTAGAGCTGAGTGTCACATCGCTTACCCCAACGGCAAGACTAAGTCTGAACGAAATAAAGCGTCGATTAAACTCACCTCAGTTGTGGAAGTTTGTTCCTTCAATAGTCTATCTTGTGCCCCCAGCTTGAGACTTCGACTTTTTCAACCAACCCCCGGCAACATTACAGCGTGGAGAATGGCCGCCAGAGAAATTGCATGGACCTCACCAGGGGTGTTACAGTTTCATTAATATTTTTCTTGCGATAACTTCCGATTGCATTGGTATAGATAGAATCAAATTTTTTATATCCTAATTATTCCACTAAGACGTTTACAAGACACAGGTTGTACAAATCCTATAAAGGATATAAGAAAGTTTTAATAGGTTCGTGTTCTTTTTTCCTATTTTTTGTTTAATTGCAATCATGGCTTTTTTTAACCAAAATAATACCTCCTAAATATAGCCTAGGCTGTACTATTTACTACTAATTTTATTAATTACTAATTTTTTCTTGATTTTTCCCTGCTGAAATTGAGGTGTGTCTTATAAATCTGTGTGCCTTATATGCTGTCAAATACAGTACTTTGTATGGTGTGTTTATGTGGGGGGGGTACTTGTTTAGTGCTGGTTTAAATTTGTCTAGGAAGTTTTTTTTCTTGTATGTGGAGGTAAGAGTAACCATCTGATTGATATAGTGGCATAATTTTAAAGTTACCTCTATTGCATTTATGGATGTGTTGTGACACAAAGAGTTTTCTGTTGTCTGGTAATTTAATGCTGCTTTTCTACAGGGAGACTTGTTTAGTGCTTAAGTGATACCTATATAAGAGCTGTTGCATTTTGTGCACCTGAGTGCATAAACTAACTTTTGGAGAAGTGTACTGCCTACGATGAAGAAATTTCTATCCCCATTTAATGCAGAAGAAACAAACTAAAATACGAAAGGCAAAACAACATCAAAAGGAATACTATGACAAAAATGCCCATGACCTGATAGAATTAAGAAAGGGCGACCAGGTAACTGTGCAGCCATATGGCAAGAACCAATAGTGGAAAAAGGCAGTTGTCACAGAAAAGTTTAAATACCGACGATACAGGATCAAAATGGGAAAAGACTAGTGAGAAATAGGAGACACACAACTAGACCAAAACACAGCAACATGATGGAAACAAACTGCAAACAAGATATCACCAACAATGGCAGTGAAGAAAACACCAAACAGCAACAACCAGACATAACTGAAAGACAACCACGTCTGAAGAGAGTCACTGCAAGCAAGACACCCAACTGATATGGTGAATGGCAACTCACATAAAATAAACACTTCAGACTTTTGTATGTATGGGGGATGTTGGTTGACTTATATACATAAGCGGCCAATAATGTAATGCCTTAAGGGGCTTTGAACTACGGGGCACTTCCTGATAAGATGGCAGCAATAAAATATGTATATTAATACACATGAGTCTTGGAGTTATTTCTGCTTAACACAAGGGTGCAGTAATCAGAGTTGGTACAAATTTTTTTCCTTGTGGAAGTTGTTGTATAATTACAACAAAAAGGTCTTAGGCCTCTACAGAGATGATGGGCTTACGATTGCAAAAAGTGGTAGGGTTAATGATAAACATTGTAAAAATCTAAAATCTTCATTCAAAGAATATGGACTTAGAATAGATGCAGAATTGAATCTGACAAAAGTAGACACAAAGAGTCAAGCATATAACAACTACATTATATTATTTGCATGACGATGGCTTAATCCAACATTTTCACAGGCAACTTATGGCAGCATTAACAGCAAATAACTATTCTGGGACATGGTAAGAAAATTTACCACTGGTTTTGTTATCTATCAGGAATGTTGTAGCGACTGCTATGTTTTTCCATGCCCACATTTTATTCATCTGCAATTGGCTAATAAATCAATACTGCCTTTCTATAGGACAATTTAGCCATTGCAGTCGTTGCTTTGAATTTTTCGGTTTTGAACTTGCTTACTTGTTTCGTTAGTACAAATTTAGCGATTGGTCAAATTTTAACCAATCACATATCTTAGTGCAAAATCAACTTTTCCTGCGTTTTTGCTGGGAGCCTTTCTGTAGCTTTAAAAGCAGCGACTTTTTCACAAGCCGCCAGTAGAATCCAGCAAATTTCACCTGTCACCACAAACCTACGACTTTACTCACAACATTTCAAATGAACATACAGACACAGAATTTTCTAATACATATATACATATCTCTCTGTGACTCAGCCAAGTTCAATCAACCAGGACTCTGTTGATTTCTCTAACACAACACACTTTCTGATCAATTGTATTCTTGTGGTATCTTTTCTAACAGCAGATTTGTTCTAACATTGATTCCTGAACATTTCTCTCTCAAGAGAACTTTCTTTCGAACAATCAATTACAAATCAAAATATGGTAAAAAGGAAGCAACTTCCCTTAATCTATACATTGAATACAAATTATTGTATATTTGATTCACATTTGGAGTTTCGTTGTTTTCTTGAATCATTAATAATACAAAAGATATGCACTAAAGAACACGTGCCCATAACAATGTAATCAAGGAGGATTTAGAATGCACCGCATCCACATTGGTCTTTGGGACATCGTTAACACTACCAGGACAGTTTTGCAATAAAACCAGTCACCTACAGCCAACCACACTTTTTTGTACAAAACTTCAAAGAATTTTCAAACCTAAAGAACACAAGAAAATGGCTTCTTTGCTCTATTTAGGATCTTTTCAAGTAGTTGACAGAAAACCAAAATATTTTATGATTATAAAAAAAGGTAAACAAGATACCATCTCCATAGACAGACTGATACCATCTCCATAGACAGACTGATACCATCTCCATAGACAGACTGATACCATCTCCATAGACAGACTGATACCATCTCCATAGACAGACTGATACCATCTCCATAGACAGACTGATACCATCTCCATAGACAGACTGATACCATCTCCATAGACAGACTGATACCATCTCCATAGACAGACTGATACCATCTCCATAGACAGACTGATACCATCTCCATAGACAGACTGATACCATCTCCATAGACAGACTGATACCATCTCCATAGACAGACTGATACCATCTCCATAGACAGACTGATACCATCTCCATAGACAGACTGATACCATCTCCATAGACAGACTGATACCATCTCCATAGACAGACTGATACCATCTCCATAGACAGACTGATACCATCTCCATAGACAGACTGATACCATCTCCATAGACAGACTGATACCATCTCCATAGACAGACTGATACCATCTCCATAGACAGACTGATACCATCTCCATAGACAGACTGATACCATCTCCATAGACAGACTGATACCATCTCCATGATACCATCTCCATAGACAGACTGATACCATCTCCATAGACAGACTGATACCATCTCCATAGACAGACTGATACCATCTCCATAGACAGACTGATACCATCTCCATAGACAGACTGATACCATTTTACTTGGCAAACACCCACTGAAACATCACTAGAAAATTAGTTTTATCAATCGGTTGGGGGGGTGTTGGGAATCATAGGATATAAACTCCTATATTTTACGGACAATAAGTGAAGCACAAACAAGTAAGAGATGGTGACAAATAAATCATACTAAATTCAGTACATGCAAAAACATTTTTTTTTTTACAATTCTGTACAAATAGAGCTCCAAATTAAATAAGTAGTTTCTGGAACTTGATTGGATAGGATGAGTCACGTGATGTTCTTTTTCTGATGTCTGTGCAGTTAAACTCCAGATGACATGCAAAAAGGGTCAGGGCTTGGGGTACTGAGTACATTCCTGCACAAAAACTCAGTGATTTGAAGCTGAGCACCGGCTAAGCAAAAGCCATGAAAATGGCTCATCAGCAGTAGAAAAATGGACAGTTAGCAACTAGATCTGCAACAACACAAAGCCCTGCCTCAATCAACTGCATAGACACACATTACCATGACAATGTGCCAGTCAGCGATAATGTTTTTATACATCAAAAAACATACAAAGCCATGACAAAAGTAAGTCCTGTCTCATCTCTTTTTTGCACTGTGTTTAAAATTACTGCTTCTGTATGCAATCAGCGGTCACATGCATACATACTGCTCGTTTTTTTCATTTGCAACAAAATCACTTCAAAATTTGCAGACTTATTTGCGACAAATCATTTCATGCGACAATCCAACTATTGGTCTCTTCATGGCCACAATGAAAAACATTGAATTTTAATATGTAAATAAATGTCCTCCTGTATAAATGTTATTGTCATATTAAGCTTGGTTTTTTTCTGCAGAGATCATTTCTTTGTAGTGTCTATAATTTTGTATTGTATTTGTAGGCACGACACTCAGATTTTATTTTCCACCTAAAATACAGGTAGACTGACACCACAAGACTTACTGCAAATCCCAAAACAACCAGGTTCTCGTACAGTATCAGCTAAGGTGTCTAAGACAAGGCAACATGTCCCTAGAAGAATTCGTCACTAGAGAAAATTGCTTATTGTGGAAGTGGGCTACATTGAACAAGTGAAGGACGAAATGCTAAGGGACACACTTGTGTTTGAATTGGAGTCTGACAAAGTCCAAGGAGATGCAATTAGACTTGGAAACATCCTCACCGCCAGATCTAGTGAAAACTGAAGAGAGCACAAAAATGCAGCTTGAAGCTTTATCAATTGGCAACAAGGACGAGACATACATCAACGAAGTAAGACAAATCCAACCAAAAATACAAACCAACATCTGATAGGAATGTCAGGTGTGATGAGCTGCTTGATTTCCAAGTAAAAAAAAAAAAATAAAAATAAAAGGATGTTATGGATGTGGCGCTGGCCACCAACATAAAAAAACCCAATGCCAAGCAATGTTTGCACAATGCAGATACTATGAAAAAAGTGGACACTACATTTACATATGCATAAAAAGAAAAACCAGCTTCATGAAGGCTATTCAACAGGCTTAATGTTCTAAGAAGGCTATTCAACAGCTGTCTTCTAAGAAGGCTATTCAACAAGCGGAAAAAAAAAAATTCAACAGGCGATAAAAAGGCTATTCAACAGGATGTCTTCTAAGAAGGCTATTCAACAGGCAACATTCTAAAAAACCTATTCAATGCGAGTCTTCTAATGGCTATTCAACAATGCAGATACTAAGAAATTCAACAGGGACACTCTTTTAATATGCATTCAACAGAAAAAGGAAAGGCTATTCAACAGGCGAGTCTTCTAAGAAGGCTATTCAACAGGCGAGTCTTCTAAGAAGACTATTCAACAGGCGATGATTATTAATCAGATAAAGATTATGAAAGGGATTCAAATTACACCGAGTCAATTGACTCAAGCAACAACAACATGCACAATCACCAAATATCCAACCAAAATATTTGGTGACAATAACAATATCCACAAAATAAAAATAAAAGTAGACATGAGAGAAGACACATGCATCTTTGAGCAAATGAGACAATTGCCTTTCAAACCAGGGAATGGGACATTCTGGCGCAGCCTATTTGGCGTGGACGTTTCGACGTAGAATATTCGACACAGAAATTTTTTGGCAGAGGGATGATTAGGTGTCGGATTACTACCTCTCTCTCAGTAGTCAAATTAGTACTTTGTCGTTATATGATCGAATAGTCCAATTTAAGAAAAAGAGTAGTTGGAGGTATTTTTATATTTCCTTCAATGCAGCATCATATTATTCCCAAATGGAAGCAAATATTTTATCAAAATGTGGAAGAAACAAAGTGATATATGATGGATACCTTTTTATTTTTGACGCAACGAGCAAGAGAGATACTGAATTAAAGTTTTGGCCAAGTGAACAGAAAGGTTGATGTAAAGTGAGATTATATATGAAGGATGAAAATGTGATTTGCCAGTTGAATGAACATAACCACGAAGCAACTGCTGTAAAATCAAAATGTCTTGATGAAAGTTGAATCATTAGATTCTATTGAGTTTCTGAAGAGTATTGCTCATAATTCCAAAATAAAAAAAAAAGTAATTTCTAAGATTAAATAGCTAAGTTTTTTTGGTTTTTTTTTAAATACAATATTTTTAATTTAAGTTTTTAAATTTACATTATTCCATTAATGTTTTAATACGATTCTTAATTCCCTAAAAGAATAAAGAGTCATATTAAAAGTTGGGTGTTTTCAATGCCTTTATCTTGAGGGGAGGGTGCTACCTCCGGTCAAAGACAGTGGTGTCTAAACAGCTGTGCCACATTTGTGCAGAGTTTCTTCTACCACCACCGCTGCTAATGTTGCAGCCCAAACAAAGGCCGAGGCAGCTAGGGGCACAGCTCTCGTTTGCAGAAAAAGAATTAAAAATCAGGATGGAGTTACAAAGGCTACAGATTTATATGGAAAGGGCTGTTGGCATAGCTGAAACAAAGTCTCTAAGAGCAGCTGCTGATGATTTAAACGATAGACTCAGTTGCAATCAATTTTGGTGAATAAAAATACATGCAGACACAAGTCTGCACTGCCTCAGAGTTTTATTTGCCTAAAAGTACCTATCTGACCGTTTGAGACATGCACACATTTAATTTAGACGAGTAGTAGGATTCGTGTCGATCTTGCGTTCGTCTGTCGAACTCTCCTCTTTAGCAGCAAGGAACCCGGATGAGGCTTTGCCGAAGGACAAGGTTTCGTCCGGGGAGGTAGACAGGCCTTGAACCCGTCTAGGCGGGTTCAAAAAGGCTATATTTTTGGCCGAGCCTACGGGCTCCGAGATACCCACTTTAAACTGGCCTTGTGCCACATTCTATCCTCATGGGTGGATAGATAAATACCGACATGCACACATTTAATAAAAACTGAAGCACATTCAGAGAGTTACAACACTGTTTAGGAGGTACAGATTCAAATGTGTACCTTTCAGACTAACAGTATCCCGGGACATCTTCCAATGCAAATTGGATACAACATTCTCAGGTATCCAAGATGTAATGAGAATAGTGATGATATTCTAAATAACAGGATAACATTGCAATGGCCCAAGTCCTCAAAAGAGCAACAGAGAACATAGGGTTCACTGCAGAAAAACTGCAACACAAGCAGAAATTAAATATCATAGAACTCTGATATTAATACTACTCTCTTGTGACTAATAAATCCAGGAGGGGTGAGGTTTAACAACTAGGTGAAGGCGGAAATTTCTTGCAAATTCTTAATTGATATGGCTTTATTATTCTGTTTCAACATAAGGCTCAAGTCAAACAGAAGCAATTAAGAGGACAGTATTAAAAAAAAAAAAAAAAAATTTAGCAAGAGTCACATGGACTCCGCTACCGTCAGCCAAAACTGACATGGAATAGAAACATCGATTTGCTCACAGAGACCAATCACTGCACTTCCAGAATATCATGTAGCAGCTTGGTCCTTTCCATCAACTTCAAGAACTCTTTTTCAATGGATTGCAAAAACGTGAATCCACAAGAAGAGAGTTATACAAGCCCACAGCTTGTTCCAAAAGAGACACAGCAAAGAAATTGTTTCACCTTCTATAAACAGGTGAGCAGTTGTTAGCCATGATTAACAAACCGAACATACAGTGAAACCTGTCAAAATTACGCACCCTCAAAGTTACGTTCTGTCAAACTTACTTGAATTTTGAGGGCCTTGTTGGATTTACTAAAAAAAACCTGTCAGACTTACCATTTGTCAAACTTACGCAAAATTTTTTGGAAAAAAAAAAAATCATGCCATTCTTCAAAAAAAAAGCAACTTATGATCGAAAAAAGCCAACTATACTGACAATTGAACAAAAAGCAGAGATAGTGGACTATAAAACAAACATCCGGGGGAAAAAGGCGGCTAAAAATCGCCCGTTTTTCTCTAAAAAGTTCAAAGTTAAGATTGACGGAAGATCTGTCCAAAATTATATAAATTCTAAGAGTAAAATCAAAAGTGAGAGTCATACATTGCCAAAAAATAAATCAAACAGGCCCGTAAAATATAAAATTATTGATGACGCTTTATCAAGTTATATTTCGCGAATAAACTGAAAAAGGGGTTTTATTGATGATTTTACAATAATCACACAATCAAAGAAGATTGCACAAGATAATGGAATAGAAGATTTTAAAAGCCTCAAATGGTTGGCTCCAGAGCTTTAAAAAAAGACACAAACTGTCTCTCAAACCTCTACATGGAGAAACATACTGTGAGGAACCAAAAACCACCATGAATTTCTTAGCCAAATTGACCGAAAAAATCCGCATCTATGGTGAGGAAAATTTCTTTAATATGGATGAAACCGGATTATTTTATAAATTGATTCCATCTAAATCAGTTTGCCAAACAGCACGAAGAGGATATAAAAAATTTTAAAGATAGAGTTTCCATAATGCTCTGTTCGAATATGACAGGATCCATCAAACATAAGCCGATGCTGATCGGTAAAACTAAGAAACCAAGATGTTTTTAAAATTTTACAGGGATAAACTTAGTAAATTATGTTTGTTCAAAAAGAGCGCGGATGACGTCTATTTTTTCTGATTGGCTAGATCAATGGAATCAAGATCTTGTTCGTTTCAACAGAAAAGTTGTACTTTTGCTTGACAATTGTCCAGCTCATAAATCTCTAAAATATTATTCTAATATTGAGCTTGTTTTTCTCCCAAGAAATAGTACTGGTGACTTATAACCTATGGATATAGGAATTATTAAGTCCTTCAAAAGCCATTTCAATCAAATTAAATTTGATAAAATCCTGGAAATGATTGAAGGTGATGATAGTGTTTATGAGAGCTATAAAAAAATAAATCTTGCTGATGTGATCACTTTAACGGATATGGCATGGGAAAAAGTGAGTAAAAAAGTGATAAAGAATTGTTTTAAACACCTCAAGGGAGAAAAAAATACTGACACCGATTTTAATGTCAATATCGACGAAGAACACCTCGAAGACTACTAAAATTACGCAAGGTTTATCGAAAAAGGAAAATATTAGATGGGTTAGATTTAAAGGGCTTCAATTCAATAGAGTACACGAAAACGATGAAAATGAAGAGGAAGTTTATGAGATAGAAAACTCGAAAAATATCGACAATATTGGGAGTAATGAGTCAGAAGAAGAGATTAAAGAAACTAAAACACCTATAATAACACACAAAAAGTCTTTAGAAGATATAGAAGAACTTTTATTATACATTTCCCAGCGTGAAATGACACCGGATGACTATAGTTTATATAAATCATTAATCAAGAAGAAAGCAAGTATTAAGAAAGAAAAAGTTGTCAGAGTACAGAAAACTTTATTTGATTTGGATTTTAAAAAAAGCGTGTCTAGGGGTTATTAGGTGAATTTTTCTAAAAAAAATTTTCTCTGTCAAACTTACCAATACTGTCAAACTTACCAACTTTTTGTGGTCCCAACTTTGGTAAGTTTGACAGGTTTTACTGTATCACAAAAACACCTAAATTGGTACACATCAGTCATTTTCTTTGATCCTCACTTTCTTGGTGTGAATAAAAGAGGAACTAGTGTAGAAGGATACCCTGGAGCTGAGACATTTTTATTTATTTAAAACAAGAAAAAAAAAAGCAAACCTTCAAGAAGCCAAGACAGAATGGTAAAAAAAAATCCTTAACTTGGAAGGTTCCATAATACAATTTTAACAAAAATAAGCTTCAATGGGAAAACAAAACGATTTTGATGCCCAAACTTTGTTTCATGGGCACATATAAAATCCTACCTCAGAGCACTATAAATAAAACCCTCAATAATTTGCCAGCACTTCACTTTGCATAACAATTTGAGATCCTCCACCCACTTTATTTCTTGGATTAAAACTACCAGTGACCAGTATATAATGGTTTAACCAGTTAATATTCAGATGAGAGGAGAGAAAGAGAGCAGACAAGCGGTTGTAGCACCTACAGACACAAACATGACATTTACATACAGAGCCTGCTGTTCCAAGATCCGACTGTACAACCACAACAGGTGCTGTAACTATCACAGACTAGAGACCAACTCCTGGCACATACTTCATTGTCAAAAGGATGCCAATAATTTCAGGAGCCATTTTTTGGTATTCAAACTCAAACTTTCACAAAAATTAAGGGTGCAAATTCAAAAAGGTAAAAGTTGAAGTTTTGTTTACTATTACTACTGTTGAAATAAATAAGAATATTGTTGAACAAAATATATTGAAAAATATTTTTTTTAAAACCTATAAAACCTATTTTGAATAATCTACTGCAACAAACACTGAGAAATAGGAAAACCATGGGTCCTCCAATGACAACTGTGATGACCTAGGTTTGGTATGTTAAGGGTTAAAAGCATAACATTGTACAGAAGTGTGATATGAACCCATGCCCACATTGCAAGACAACACCTCTGAAATCTTTGACAAAGAAATAAACTACTTTGCCTATTTTGTGAGGCCATCACTCCCAATCAGTGAAAATATGTCCCCAGAAACTGGTGACTGAAACAGCAAAAAATGACACACTATAAAACTATGACATCAGATCTCTGCAGGTTGGCAAGAACACCGACAACCTTGACCTGTTTCAGTTCATGCCACCACTATAATTCAGGGGTGACAAATCAAGATGAGCCCCTTCTCAAGAGTCAACAGATTATCATGCCCTCAAGACACTGGTGAGAAATGCACAGAATCCTGCACCAAAGCCACCTGGGAAATTGGGGGGGGGGGGGGAAATCACCAGGCCAGACAATGACTCTTCTGGACAAAAAATAATGCAGACAAAGCAAATTCAGCCTCTTTTACAAAACTGGCTTTTTAAGGGCTTTGTTTTTGTTCGTTAAACAGTTAACATCTTCCGAATTTCCTGAAGTCCACACGTGTGGAGAATGGACATTATGTTCACTGCCTCTTGTTAAGCAGAAAAAGATCTTGGGTTTCCAACTTCAACGAGGCACTTTATTTCACCTTGTCAAGAAAACCAGAGAAAGTAAGACATTTGTGCTCATCTTCTGTACCCGATTTTAGACATGCATACATTCACCTGTTTTGGGACGTGTGGGGTCGTGACATTTTTTTGTAGAATATATATACTTGTTAAATTTTAATCGTGTACCAGTGTTTATCTTGTCTTTCATTTCTATCAGAGTAACAGTTTCTTTTCAATTAATGCTTTGGGGGTTATAAAGAAAGAAAAAATTTTTTACCTTCATTCACCATAGTTTTCACATGAAGAAAACTTCAATAAATGGGACATATTCCATGGATGCACTCTAAAAGGGGCTTCCTTACATGATTCTCACAAGACAACCAAACATCATGGAAATTGTAAAGAAATTCCTATCATAACCTGACTGTCACTTCCTTGATACTGCCAGACAAAACTAAAGAACCTAGTCACTTTGGTGACAACACTGAGAAACATGACGGTCAACAGAGCTCAGTAGAAATGGTGTATCAGGAACGTGTTTGACAAATGATATCAATGACGACCATGTTTTCTTAAATTATTGATTCATTAGAAATTATGACAACAGACTTGACGGACATTAGAATATTGGATTTTCAATAAAATTACATATTGTGTTTAGGTGCACAAACAGCAGAATGCATATGCAGTCAAGTGGCAATATGGGGAAAAAAAAAAAAAAAAAAAAAAAAAAAAGAAAAGAGTGGCTTAGAGATATTAAAAGGAGGCATGGCAGAGTAATGAACAGTAGCTTGGACTGATGAATCGGAGAGCCGAGTTCTAATTCCAGTTGAATCCATTATATTCCCTTACATGCTAATACCCTTGGGAAAGGGTATGAATCCTCTTTTACCCCCAGCTATGAGTAAATAGGACAGACAGGGTTCTACAGCGTTAGGTGGCAACTGGTCTAGGAGAAGGACAACTCTGAATTAAAAACCGATCATCCAGGTTGGGGTTTGTGCAGTAGGCAACAACTTACTCACTTTAACCCCCCCCACCAAAAAAACTGCCTTGTTACAGAAATCACAATGATGCCTTGTGGTCCTATGTTCCTCAAAGAATTTAAAGGCATAATATATATTAAACATCGGATTTTTAAAAAAAATTCTGCCATGCAGGATGTGGGGGTGTATAATTCAATAGTTGCTTTGTGTAAAAAGCAAGATTCTACCACAGCTAATTATCTGATGCTTGTTGGAGATTGTATAATGACCTTGAAATCTAGCAACTGTGGGGCCTTAAATAACTGCTGCATGATTTCAGCTGCATTTTATATCTGATGTGACACTACCTAGAAGAGGAGGGTAAATGATTATATCTCAGTCTGAATTATTTCATGTTTTATGACCAGCAGTATAGACGTGAAATGGGATCTTCAAAAGCAGCTGCCTACTTGACCAAAAGGCAATAATAATTGAAAACTTTTGGTGTCAAGTGACAACAAACCGGACATTGGAGATATCCAGTCCTAAGCTTATATTAACAGCTATAGTTATGATAGAGTCTCGGGCCACCTGTTGGCAGGACCAAATTTTTTTTTTTTAATCAAAGAAAAATCTGATGCCACCAGTTAAAGTTGTCAGCCAGGTGTCACAAGGCATAGACAGGCAGAGGAATGGGACGAGTTTTCAGTGGTTGAGGAGGAAAATCTGAGCCATTAGTCCAAGACGTCAGAAGTTGTCAAATGTCACCTACCTACCTTAATGTGCAAATGAAGCCTTGAATAAACAAAATATATTGTGCATAAGTGAATGTAATGGACCCAAATGAATTGGAAAAATGATTTACAAATCTGAACCATTATCCATTACACAATATATTATATAATTACTGCCGCAACGAATCTTGTTTTCCATCCTGTTGGAAGTCCTCATCCATTGTTCCTGTCATTAAGAACTCTGGTGACCCTTCTAATTACCATCCTATCAGTCTCCTACCACTCTTCGGCAAAGTCTTCAATGCTTTAATCAACAGCCCAAGTGGTTAAGCTCCTTACATCCCATGAGCTGCTCTTTGACAAGCAATATAGTTACTTCATGCTATTCCACCGTTAAGTTATGCGTACTGTCTTTCAGACTAGTTCTGTGTTTTCATCTTTTATTAAAGATTGGTTGTCCTATTTTCAAAATAGTTCTGTAATATACAATTCAAATGCCAGTGTGATACAGTGATCCCTCATTTATCGCGGTAGATTGGTTCCGAGACAGACCGCAATAACAGAATTTCTGCAAAGTATGGTCGCCATATTTACAGTATTTATTTAACATGTATTTGGACTTTTAAAAACCCTCCCTGTACTGTTAACAACCCACCCATTACAGTACTCTATTAACAACAAGGACAACTGTTAAGCAATAACACTTTGGATTAAAAAAGATAAAGATTGTTACTGTATTCAACACGAAAGAAGTTAAAGTAGAATTTGAATGATGATGAATTAGCTGCGCAGTAGAAATGATGAAACTGATGATGACTTCTACTGTGCAGTCGATAATTGTATTTTACAACTCTTCAGACGGCGGTACCCTTTCTATTGGTATTTTACACTTGTTTTGTTGTTCCTAGACCAGGAAATGATATTTATTAATATTTTAATGGTTTTAATGAAAATGTTAGGTGTTCATGTAAGATGATTTTTCTAGAAATTTCCAGATACTCTGTGATATATTTTATATATATATATATATATATATATATATATATATATATAAAAATTTTCATAAAATTTGATATCATTTCTAATCTAATAACTTTGTTAGATCTCCTTCAAATGACTTCAAATTTTAATAGCATCTTTATGTTTAATGTTTGTTTTATGTTTTATGTCTTTATGTTTTTGTTTTTTCTTATTTTATTTTTTTAATCTTTAATCTTTTTCTTTACAGGTATAAAAATGCTATTTACTAGAAGAGAAAAGGCGTTTTTTGTGTTGGAGTTTGCTAGAACACAGTCAAACAAGACTGTGCAGCGTGCATTTATGAGAGAGTTCTCTAGAAAATCACCAACAGGAATGCAGATTTGGAGATGGCATAAAAAGTTCAAAGAGGAAGGCTGTCTGGGCAGAGCAAAAGGATCCGGACGACCACAAACTTCACATTTGTGAAATCGTTCACATAATCCACATGCTTTTGAATTTCTCATTCAGATTTGGAAGAATAAATCTTATGATCTTCAACATTAATACTTTTTAATTTCATTTGCCTTAATCATGTACTTTCTGTGATATTTACATCTCAAAGGATATCAAATTTTTTGAAACACCCTGTATTTGAAAAATCTGCAGTCATGAATCTGCGATAGTAGAACCGCGAATTAGCGAGGGATCACTGTACTGTATACAAAGGACGGACTGGTTTACTGAATTATATGCCCACCTGGACAAGTTTTATCCAAGACAGCATAAAATCCATTTTATAAAGACCTGAGCAGAAATGTGGTTTCTGAGAAAAATTCTGCAGGTAGCATACATGGATAGTGGGTGACCAATGAGGAAGTTCTGGGTAGAGCTGAAGTGAGAAGGGGGATACTGTCACTTCCACCAGCATTGTCTTTGAAGAGTTTTGAACATCAGTTGGGAACATAGGTAAACTATTGTCAGCATACTGAAATGAGCTAAAATGAGCCATAATCATTACAAAAAAAAAAAAAAAATAGACATCTGGTGTGAATGAATGACAACTGGCTATCAAAACTAAACCTTTCACTCCCAACTCATAGGAGGAAAATTTTTTTTTAGAGAGATTCAGGGACGTTCTAAAACAAAACGTGAAGGATCAAAAGTTAGGAGCTCTGTGCAATGGACAGATCCATTGTCAGAGATAGAACAACCATCTTCAAATTCAAATGATCAACCAAACTTACAGGAAAACGGATGTTGAAAAAGGAGGCCTCATCCACCAAGCAGAACAACGTCAAAGGACCTTTTCAAGCAAAAATTGATATCATTAACCATCTCAGAGTCCACAAACCCAACTGTCCAAAGCAAACAAAGCAAGATGATCAACTTTTACCTTGAGGAATAGCCATGATTGTCAGACATCAAGGATGATTAGAGTATGTGGCTTTGCAAGGTTGCATCGAGGGGAGGTGAGCAAGAGGCATCATATTTGAACTAAATTAAGGAAATGACAAAGTGTCTACTGTGGCCAGCCTCAGCTGTGTTCACAATTATCCAAGGTGGAGAGAGATGATCACTCAAGCAAGCACCTCAGCAAGCAAGTCCACTGTGCCTTATTAATCTGTTCTATGAATAAGTTAAAACAGGAATTAGAATAAATCATTAAAATATTTGTCAATAACAGTCATCCTCTGGACATGGTGTAATCTAGTATTAATGCTATTACACAGTTCCATAAATCAAAAGATTTGATCCTGAAAAATGCCCTTCATGTTTCAGATTGCTGAGGTAGTGTCGCTAAGCAAATCTGAAAACGGTGTCAAGCAATGTTATTTTTCAGCTAATTCATGCATTATGTTTTCTTCTTGACCATTGTTGAAATCAATTCATAAAGATGGCCAACCCATGACACTATTTAAAACTGGTAAATGAAGAGAAGGGTTAATGAATAGAATGATGGATATACCAAGAGAGCACTGGTAAATAAAAACAAAGGTATAATGACAATAATGATGGACAGATTATGAGAAAGAATAAAGTTTTCTTTTCAAAAAATTTAGTACACAAGAAAGCAGGAGAATTTCTCCAGACACAGGATGAGAATGACCTTACATGACTGAAGAGAACCTCCGATATCAGCTTTGTGCAAAACTTAACCAAGCCAGCAAAAGTGTCACGTCTAACTTAAGTGGGTTGGGTTGATAACTGTCTGCATGCAAACTGCTAGATTTTAACAATGAAACTAACCAAGTATTGTATGATGGAACATATATAAAAACATTTTTTTTTATTCAAGTTGCTTCTTTTCTTGCATTTTCATTCCACTTATGAAGATACCCTGAAAGCCTTATGATCAAAACTAATCACAACGGATAAGGCAATGTCCGGATCGAAGCGGTCATTTCATTGATCGGCCATGGGTGTTGGACATTTGGACGACTGGGAAGGACTTGAGGGCGACATTTGGTTGCCGTGGACCAGGATGGAATCGGAAGACAACATACCTATCTTTTGAAAAAGTCCCATAATTACCAATTTAAGTGTCAGTGTGAAGCGGATTATATATGGTTGGACCACTCAACTCCTAGAAAAAAAGCGAACTGTCTAGTGACCACCAGCGTGTTGTAGGAAGTTGTTGTACCTTGTTAGAACTCCAATTCTTTAGCTCAAATGAAGGTGCTCACTTTGAGATCCACAGCTCATGATAAAAAAAAAAAGAAAAAAAAAAAGACATTAATTTTGTCCAGTATGCTAGTGAAGAAACTTAGAAGTCCCTCAGTAAACTCAAAAGAGGGAAAAAAAAACTGCAAAAAGCACCATATAATTTGAGGGAAGATTGAAATATCTTTTGGCCATTAAAAAGATTTGCAATAAGGATGCTGAAGACCCAAAGAATTTCCCATAAAAGGCCTCATTTGGTACACTCAGAGATGACCTAAATACCAAATAATTCTTCGTCCTTTTGGCTAGACGTCCACATCAATCCGATAAAGTTAAGCAGTTAATTCAATGTCCTTAAGTTAACGACTGGTTACATTTCCCTTTTAACCAAAAATCTGAGACGAGTGAACATTCTAACTACCTTGAACCTGAACATAAAAAAAATAGTACATGCACTTACAATGCCAAAATCCACAGTGAGTACTCTTTTTATCTGTGCACACCTACACCTCATGTTAACGAGTCCTTTTTCCAGAACCTTCTTTCATTTTAATAAAAAAACCTTTTTTCTTGCCTTGTTCATCTTGCTTTCCTGTTTTGGCGTGGAACATTTTCTCTGATCTCGAATAACGAGACAACCTACTTATCCTCTCTATTGTTCACTCACGCATTTTTTATACATTGTTTGTAGACTCGGTAGTTTTGTGTAGTATCTGGCACAAAGCCACTTTTCTATTAAACCAGCACTGCACGCTACCAGGTCTGCAACACTGTTATATATATATTTTTAAAACAACTTCTTTAAGAATATGGAAAAAGTTAATTTCGGGATTTCTCTGAAAAACATTCCACAAACTAACAAACGGAATTATTTTGTTAAACTTTTGCAAAAATCAGAGGAATTAATTAGAAGAATGGAGATGGAAGGCATACTTTTACTTTCGTGGGAATAACTCAACCGATAAAGAATGCGAAGTTTACGGCTTTAAAAGTAAAAAAGTTGCACCATTCAACAAACAGCTATACGAATTTGAAAAAAGACGCACTCAACATTATTAACATCTCCTTTCAAAAAAAGAAAATTATTGTGATAAAATATTAGTTAAGTCTGACAAAACCAGCAACTTCTACAAATTGGCTGTTGATGACTACAACAACTTAAAAAAAAAACTTAACCAAGACTTATAAAAAAGCTTGCAACAACAACATTAATATGGTTGATAGCATTAACAGAGCTAGTAAAAAAATAACTGATAAATTAAAAATTAGCGATAGGGTAGGTAAACTTGCTGAAAAGGAATGTTACATAACTCTTAAGGACCATAAGCATGACTTTTTGGAAAACCCTGCAACTAGAATAATTAACCCTACCCGACCCGACATAGGAAAGATCAGCAAAAGGATCCTGGAAAAAAATTACTTGCCAAATAAAAAAACAACTTGAATTAAAATGATGGATCAATACTAAAGATGTCATCAATTGGTTTAACTATATTGATGATAAACCGAATTGCACCCTAATACAGTTCGATATCATGGATTACTACCCATCAATTTCAAAGGATCTACTTACGTCTGCCCTGGACTTTGCTGCTGTGTATTCTAACTTGACAAAGGAAGAAACTGATATAATCCTCAGCGCAAAAAAATCTGTCCTCATTCATAATTGGGACCAATGGATAAAAAACAATAATGACCTGTTTGACATCACTATGGGATCACTAGACTCTGCAGAGTCTTCTGACCCTGTTGGTCTTTTAATACTGTACAACTTAACGGCACACCACGAAATTGATATTAAGGTCATCGGACTGTATGGAGATGACGGGCTCATGGTAGTGCGAGTTCTACTAGGTTTAAGATTGAGAAAATCAGAAAAATTATATTTAGTGAATTTAAAAATCTAAACTTAAAGATAACAGTCTCTTCTAATTTGAAAAGGGCAAACTTCCTCGACATAACTCTAGACTTACCAAGCAACATATACCAACCTTAGAGAAAACCAAATGCTAACCCTTATATATACACCTGAAGTCTAACCACCCTCCATCCATAATTAAACATATACCCTCATCAATAGAAAATAGAATTAGCATTAGCTCCGCTAACAAAGAAATATTCCAACAACACAATAGCTTCTATAACACTGCCCTAAAAAATAGTGGTTATAAAAATGGAAACATTAACTAGTCAATTGCACTGGCCAAAAGAAAAAAAAACAGGAAAAGAAAAATGATTTGGTATACCCCTCCGTTCAACCAAATGGTTAGTATTAAACTAGGACAGAAATTCTTAGCTCTAATTGATAAACACTTCCCCACCAATAGTAGGCTTAGTAATATATTTAATAAGAACACCCTAAAATTGAGTTACAGCTGCACTGATAATCTAGAAGGTATAATAAAAAACACAATAATAAAACCTTGAACAACCCCCCATGCTTAAATAGTATTAATAAAAACCCTACACTTAAATTAAACAATAAAAGTGAAAAATGTGATTGTAGAAACCCAGAAGACTGCCCATTAGAAAATAAATGCTGCATCAAATCTGTGGTATACCAATGTACTATATCATCCACTGAGAGTCCTAATACTAATATGATATACATTGGGTCCACGAAGAATGATTTTAAAGCCAGATGGAGGCAGCATAAGTGCTCTTTCAATAATATAAATGAAAGAAATCAGACTTCCCTATCCAAATATTTTCGGCATCTGAAGGAATGGAAAATTATAAATAGGACTAGAACTTGTAAAGCTTGGGATGACCATGCCCTTTGTGCCTCCATGAGAAACTGCACATTACGTGTCGTCACCTTTGTTGTCCCTGTTTCGATCGTATTACCCTACATTATTTTTCTGCTTGCGGGGTTAACGCCGCAACAAGTGGTCATATTTACGATCGATCAAGACGGCAACAGACGAGTGCGAACAGAACACTCCCATAAATGTAGCAATGCCACTCACGAACCTCTTTACGTATAATGAACAAAACACCAAAAACTGGTTTCTGCAGTTAGAAGCCATTTTCTCAGTATGGAGAATAACGTCACAGCAATCAAAATTCACCAACGTCGTACAAGTTTTGCCACCTTCAGTGGTCGACAAAATTACTGACATTCTAGAACATGTACCCGAGCAGGAGCCATATACTCGGCTTAAGGATGCGATATTAAAACAAACTGGCCGTTTGGACGAGGATATGCTCCGGGAACTTTTCCCCCACATCACCAGGGGTGACAGAACACCCTCACGGCTCCTACGCTTTATGAGGAGCCGACTAGGAAAACATTCAATGACCGAACCGATCTTGCGCGAACTGTGGATGGACAAGCTACCCACCACAATAATGCAGATATTGGCGCCAATTGCTGACAATACACCACTAGACCAGTTAGCAGACTCCATCGACCACATCACAACAAAACTGGACCAAAGAGTGTGTGCCATGCCGTGCAGTGCCCAGACGACACACCAGCCAAAGACAAAGATCTGGAAAAGGCAGTAGCTGACCTGCAACATCAGCTGCAGGAGATACGAATGCTCTTGTCCTGCAAATCAAGAGGCCCAAGGCCAGCGATGGAGAGTACAGAGTACCAGCAGGGATCAACGAATTGACCCAGAATTATGCTGGGACTACCACAGATTCAGCAGCAGGGCAAGACATTGCTCAGCACCCTGCAAATACAGCTCCAAAACTAAATAAGAAAAACTAAATTGCTGGCGGGTAGGGCGGCAGAACCCCCTGGTAAAAACATACAAAGCCGCCTTTTTCCACATATGGGGCTGATTTAAAACCATAAAATCTTTAGTGGACATAGGAGCAGTAATCAGCGTGATACCCCCCCCCGAACAGCAAGACCAAAAGGCAGCAAACGGCTCGACGATTGAGACATATGGAACCAAGATACTTACTCTTAACATTGGCATGCGACGTGATTTTACCTAGACTTTCACCCAGGCAGATGTAAAAATGCCAATACTCGGAGAAGATTTCCTGGCCCACTATGACCTAGCTGTGCATATGAACATGACTTTGTTAGACAACACAACGAACATTTCTGTTAAAGGCACCCTCTCTCGTCACAACACTACTGGAATCAGTGTAACAACTTGCCACGGACGAGGATACATCAAGATCCTGAATAGATACCCAGACATCATTCAACCACTCGCGGGTACCATTCTGGCAAAACACCAAACGCAGCGTCACATAAAGACCAGCGGACAGCCAACATTTTCCCACCCACGATGACTCCTCCTCACAAACTTGAATAAGCCCAAAAGGTATTCAACAATATGCTGAAGGACGGATTCATATAACCCTCCAATAACCCATACATCTCACCCCTACATGTCGTGCATAAACCGAGAAGAACTGACTTTAGGGTATGTGTCAATTACAGAAGATTGAACGCCACAACCATACCTGATCGCTATCCAGTCCTGCATATACACGATTTTGCCTCGGGGTTGCAGGGCACTCGTGTCTTTTCAAAAATAGATCAAACTAAGGCTTACCATCAGATCCCCATAGCTCCGGAGGACATCCCAAAGACCGCTGTAACCACTCCCTTTGGTCTTTTTGAATACCTCAAGATGCCCTTTGGCCTGAGGAACGCAGCATAAACTTTTCAACGCTTCATAGATGAGGTACTTCGTGGCTTAACATACGCATATGCCTACATCGATGACATCCTAGTAGCCAGCACAGATCAAAATACACACAAGCAACACCTAAACGAAATGTTCCAAAGGATAGCACATAATGGATTCTGGCTGAACATCGACAAATGCACTTTCAGGGCATGAAGTGAATTTCTTAGGTCATCATGTCGACGAAGATGGGATCACATCGTTACCAGAGAAAATCGAAGCAATTAGAAATTTCCCTACGCCTACATCCACAAAACAAATTAGATGATTTATCGGTATAATAAATTTTTACCACAGGTTCATCCCTGACTGCTCGATAATTCTCTCCCTGTTGACAAACCTCATAGAGTGAAAGAATAAGCAATTACACTAGAGAGAGATACCTTGCTTCAATCGTATTACCCTACATTATTTTTCTGCTTGCGGGGTTAACAGCACCTGCTTAACGCCGCAACAAGCTGCATATAAAGAGGGACAGTTTGATATAAATGTGCATACTCATTTTCTATATTGAAATGCACACTTTCTTTTAGGATTATCTAATGCCTGTAGTTCAGTAATAAAAAACACAGGAGTCAGAACTGGAAAATGGAACTGGTCTCAGGAGAGATGCTACTGGGAAATTTAAGCACTTCAATAGCAATGGAGAATCAGCAAGTGCAAGGTATATTAGAATAGCATGTGATATTTTATGACCAAGAGGGGAAGAAAAAAATGATTGTAGGGCAAATTGGGAGGCATTTTGTACAGATGTTATAGAAATTAAATCCTATATTACTAGCTTTAGAATGAATAGGTCTAACAATTTTTTCAGAGGTGCAGCTGCTTTACTTCATTACAGATGACATATCCTTTATTTTTGAGCAAGTGACAAGGGAAAAAATATGAAGGTTGAAAGTGTATTTTTATGATGCCAAAAGTGACAAACTGCAAGCCCTAGTGAGAGCCCTGGGATTGATTTTTGTGAATCGTTATGGTCCTTTCTGGAAAACGATTAATTCAAATATCCAATATGTGTGGATTAGTATTTGTATGTTAAAAAGATGCATTGCAATTTTAAATTATGGGCTGTGGACAGTTCTCCTTTGATGAAGCGTGAGGGTAGCAGTATTTTCAAAGGATTTAATGTGATATCTTTGTTACAGTGTCACTTTTTTTAATTACCAAAAGACACTTCTGATATTACCATTGTAGCACTCGGACAAATATGCCAAAATTTGTCAAAGTGACAGAGCTGCAACTGGGAGATTTTGTAAATGGTGGGAAGCTTGAGAAAAAAACAACAGTCCAAGAGAGAAAAATAAAAAGCACTGTAAATTGACAAATTTAGTAGGCAAGTATGCTGGTGAAGAAACTTAGAAGTCCCTCATTAAACTCAAAAGAGGAAAAAAAAACAGCAAAAAGCACCATATAATTTGAGGGTGTGGAATAAGGTATTATTCCATCTACGACATTTTGTGTGAAGTTGCCTCCCTTTCTCCGTCACTTTCGTGTGTGTCTTGTGTGACGTTTGACACCCCCCTTTCTCCCTCGTTCGGTCTAATACAGTAGTAACCGTTTTGGTCAGTAGTCAAACGTCCTGCTACTACGGTTTATGCAAATTAGATTTTTGAAATCTTGCCGCGAAAAATTTGTGACGTAAACGACAAACGGTTGTTTGAAGAAGACAGTTGTGTTCCAGACTCTGAGCTGAGCAGACTCATTTTTATCCACGTCAATATTTCAGTTTGACTGACGAAGGATATCTTACTATGCGACCACAAATAATTAATTCCTCGTCCCTTCTGCTCGTCATTCATAACCATTTTTCCGAGACGATGCAAATACCAAATAATTAATTTTTCGTTCCTTTTGGCTCGTCGTCCATAATCATTTTTCAGAGACGATGCAATACCAGATAATTTTTTCCTCGTCACTTTTGGCTCGTCATTCGGAATTTCTTTTACAAGACTATGAGAACACCAGAATATTAATTCCTCGGCCTTGTGAGACTCGTCATTCAAAGTCCTACTCCGAGACGATGCAGAACATACAAATCATTCTGTCGTCCACTTTGGGTCTCGTCAGAAATCTGTTTTGAACCAGTACAAAAAAAAGAAGAAAAAAAATCGTACACATAACATTCACTCACATTACCTAAACTACGCAGTGAGTATTTTTCCTTGTATGAATATTACCATGTACATTGACTATCTGGTATCTACTTCTTCTTCAAGAAACTATTTTCCCGCCTTTAGCCATCTTGTTTTTTATTTTGGCGCGGAACTTTCTCATTGGTCCCTACCACGGGACAAATTACTTGTTTTGCCTGTATTAATAAAAATTACTCTTGTTGAAAACCAGTCTTTTTCAGTCATTCCGAGGAGGCTATCTTGTTAATATTTTATTTATGCCCGTGTGGATTTTTTTTCACAATTCTTCGTTGTTCATTCACGCCATTTTTACTTTGCTTGTAGACTCGGTAGTTTAGTGTGGTGTCTGGCACAAGGCCACTCAGTATAATCCAGCACTACACCCTACCGGGTCCGCAACAAGGGAAGACTTGAAATATCTTTTGGCAATTAAAAAAAATTGCAATAAGGATGCTGAAGACCAAAGAATTTCCATAAAAGGCCTCATTTATGCGACACTCAGAGATGACCAAAATCACCATTCTCCAAAACCCTTTGCCTACCAAATGTATAGCAAAAAGAGAAGGGCAAGGGTGAGTGGATTTGACAGTTATTAGAGGAAGATTTGGGGCATAGACAAAGAAGCTTCAAAAATCCAATGTGAGAAATCCCCCTCTGAATCAATGATTCGACGTTTGATGTGCCATTTTCAGCAAACAGGCAATATATACAACTTGCCAAGATATGGGAGACAATGTTCAGTTCGTGCTAAAGAAAAGAACCTCCATACCACTAGAAACTAGTTCTATCAACGAGCAGACTGGGACTCGTTCAGGGATTTCCTTCATAATGTTCCCTGAGATGTTGTCTTTACGCTCCGCGTCCAAGAATGTGCTTCTAAGGTCTCCTCCTGGGTTAAATCTGAAATCGAGGCTTTCAACCCCGCCTCAAGGAAATATAAGGTCAAATCACACTACTCCCCTTGGTTCTCCGCTGTTTGCTCAGCTGCCATTGCCCATAGGAATTACTTCTCCCACCTATATTGTAGAGACATGTCTGACTGCAATACATGTCTCTTTGTCTTTGCCCGTAAAAGTCACTATTTGCTGCTCAAATGAAAGAACGTATTGCATCTCGCAAATTCGGCTCCAAGGATTATTGGCGTCTCTGCTAGAGCGTACTTAACAATAGCAAACCCTATATATCTTCTTTGTTCAACCAGTTTGAGGTTCTTAACATTTCTGCCAACAAGACTGAATGCTTTGCTTGGAAATTCTCATTCAATTCAACACTCAACTCTTCTGGTGTACCCATACCCGATTTCCCCCTTTGAACTGAGGCTCTATTAAGTGAGTTACAAATAATCCCATCATCGGTATTGGGCATCATCTCTATATTAAACCCCCACAATGCTAGTGGTGGAGATGGGATACCAGCCATTGTCCTGAAGAAATGTGCACCTAAACTGGCCCCTGCCCTCTCAAAATTATATAACTACTTCCTCAATGAATCTTGTTTTCCAGCCTGTTGGAAGTCCTCATCCATTGTTCTTTAACAACTCTGGTGACCCTTCTAATTACCATCCTATCAGTCTCCTACCACTCTTTGGCAAAGTCTTCGAAGCTTTAATCAATGCTGAAGTCATTAAGCACCTTATATCCCATGATCTGCTCTCTGACAAGCAATATAGTTTTCGCTTTGCCCGGCCATCACTGAAATTGTTTACCAAGCACTTCATAATAACAGAGAAGCTTGTGCTGGTGCTCTAGATATCTCCAAAGCATTTGATAGGGTTTGGCATGCTGGCCTTCTTTGCAAGCTTCAGGTTATGGAGATTTCAGGTTGCTTGTTTGACTTAACACAATCATTCCTGTCAAACCATGTATTGAAGGTCGTTTTCAACGGATTCTTCTCCAGCTCCTATCCCACAAATGCAGGTGTTCCCCAAGGCTCTATCCCAGGCCCTACTATGTTCCTTATCTTCATCAACGATCTTCCTGACGTCGTAGGTTCCCAAGTAGGCATCTATGCAGATAACACTACTATTTACTCCTGCCTCAAAAACAAATCTAGTGTCGCCGACAAAACTAACCTGGTTGTTAGTCTTGAAAAGGACCTCCAATCGGTTGTGGACTGGGGCAGGAATTGACTGTTTAACTTTAATGCCTCAAAAACAAAACTACTCTCTAGTCCTCACCACAGAGAGCCATCCCTGCCTCCCATCAGAATACCTGACGGTCAACTCCACAAGTGGACCTCTTTGCGACTGCTTGGTTTCACATTGTATTTGTTCCATCTCAGGTCATCAGACAAAGTTGGCTCCCTGTGCCGTGCTAGGAAATTTTTCTCGCTAGAGTCGATTCTTCAAATCTACAAATCAACCAGTCACCCTTAAATGGAGTATTACTGCCATATATGGTCTGGAGCCCCTTCTGTTTGTCACAAGGTCCTTCATAAAATCCAGAGACTGATATGCAATGTAATTGGCTCTATTCTGGCATCTCATCTGCAGTCGCTCTCACAGACATGCTGTCACCTCCCTCTGTCTTTTTTTACAAATACTTTCACAGTTAACTGCTCTGACAAGCTGCCTTTGCTGGTTCCATACTTCATGAATTTAAGCATTCAACTAAGGTGGCATCTGACCCTTTCACTGTCAAAACTGTACCACTTCCTGCAAAAATTGAATCTGGATTCCACAGCCACTAACAACCAAACGTTTTGGGAAGAGTGGATAAAAACAATGGAACAATCATGGGAAAGTGCTCATAATGACATATGTGGGTCATTCCTAACAGGTGAAAAGTACAGAGAGTCCCCAAAAATTACATATTTCGCAGGCCAATAATTTTGGCAGTTCTTGTTGAAATGACCTCAAATTTTCACAGAATGTGTTGTAGTTAAGTCCTCCTTAATTTCCTGATTGCCCAAATTGTTCTTCAGGGTTGCTATCTCTAAAGTATAAATACTTGAGAAAAACTTTTTCTTCCACTTTTCAGCGGACACTGAGATCATGTAAGGCTCTTGCAAAAGATTGCATATTCCCCCTTTTTTGGAGGGTGCTATACATTTTCCTTGGAAAGACACTATGAACATTATGCCCACACATACGTACGTATGAACATACTATGAATGACAAACTCTTTATGCTCATGCACACAAACACATTAATGTTTTTGTCTTTTGTAAACACTTTTCGTTGTCTAATACATATACCTGTTATGGAATAATACAGTAATTCCATCTACATTTAAGCGCGTGTGAGTTTTCCTCCCTTCCTTCCACACTTGTGCGTGTGTGCACGCACGTCCACTGATTACACCCCTTCCTCTCTTGTTAAGCTAAACATAGCAGTAAGCCATTTCTTTTTTGGCTTAACTAGAAGGAGGAAGGTCGTTTTTATCAGCTCCTGCTGATGTCACAAGTCTAACAGATTTAAATTACCGTTTTTTCACGCGTTTTTCTCCGACGTCATGGACAAACTTTCTTTTCTCGAGTTAGTCGAGGTCTGAACTATGAAGCAACATGTTGACTTTTTTATCCCTAGTCGGTCGATCATAATACAGACAGGGATATCTTATTGACGAATAATTACTTCGACCCTCTTGACTCGTCGTAAGTAATTTCACAAAGACAATGCAACCATCTGCAAATAATTCGTCCTTTTGGCTAGACGTCCACATCAATCCGATAAAAATTTTCAGCAGTTAATTCAATGTCCCTAAGTTAACGACTAGTTACATTTGCCTTTCAACAAAAAATCTGAGACGAGTGAACATTCTAACTACCTTGAACCTGAACATAAAAAAAAATACTACATGCACTTACAATGCCTAAATCCACAGTGAGTACTCTTTTTATCTGTGCACACCTACACCTTGTGTTAACAAGTCCTTTTTCCAGAACCTTCTTTCATTTTGATAAAAAACCTTTTTCCAGCCTTGTCCATCTTGCTTTCCTGTTTTGGCACGGAACATTTTCTCTGATCTCGAATAATGAGACAACCTACTTTTCCTCTCTATTGTTCACTCACGCATTTTTTATACATTGTTTGTAGACTCGGTAGTTTTGTGTAGTATCTGGCACAAGGCCACTTTTCTATTAAACCAGCACTGCACGCTACCAGGTCTGCAACACTGCTATATATATATATTCTTAAAACAACTTAAAGAATATGGAAAAAGTTAATTTCAGGATTTCTCTGAAAAACATTCCACAAACTAACAAACGGAATTATTTTGTTAAACTTTTGCAAAAATCAGAGGAATTAATTAGAAGAATGAGATGGAAGGCATACTTTTACTTTCGTGGGAATAACTCAACCGATAAAGAACGCGAAGTTTACGGCTTTAAAAGTAAAAAAGTTGCACCATTCAACAAACAGCTATACGAATTTGAAAAAAGACCCACTCAACATTATTAACAACATCTCCTTTCAAAAAAAAGAAAAGCCACTTCCAAAAACATCTTGACCAAATAGTTAAAAGCATAAATTATTGTGATGAAATATTAGTTTGACAAAACCAGCAACTTCTACAAATTGGCTGTTGATGACTACAACAACTTAATTAAAAGAAACTTAACCAGGACTTATAAAAAAGCCTGCAACAACAACATTAATATGGTTGATAGCATTAACAGAGCTAGTAAAAAATAACTGATAAATTAAAAATTAGCGATAGGGTAGGTAAACTTGCTGAAAAGGAATGTTACATAACTCTTAAGGACCATAAGCATGACTTTTTGGAAAACCCTGCAACTAGAATAATTAACCCTACCCGACGAGACATAGGAAAGATCAGCAAAAGGATCCTGGAAAAAATTACTTGCCAAATAAAAAAAACAACTTGAATTAAAATGATGGATCAATACTAAAGATGTCATCAATTGGTTTAACTATATTGATGATAAACCGAATTGCACCCTAATACAGTTCGATATCATGGATTACTACCCATCAATTTCGAAGGATCTATTTATGTCAGCCCTGGACTTTGCTGCTGTGTATTCTAACTTGACAAAGGAAGAAACTGATAAAATCCTCAGCACAAAAAAATCTGTCCTCATTCATAATTGGGACTAATGGATAAAAAACAATAATGACCTGTTTGACATCACTAGACTCTGCAGAGTCTTCCGACCTTGTTGGTCTTTTAATACTGTACAACTTAACGGCACCCAGCGAAATTGATATTAAGGTCATCGGACTGTATAGAGATGACGGGCTCATGGTAGTGCGAGTTCTACTAGGTTTAAGATTGAGAAAATCAGAAAAATTATATTTAGTGAATTTAAAAATCTAAACTTAAAGATAACAGTCTCTTCTAATTTGAAAAGGGTAAACTTCCTCGACATAACTCTAGACTTACCAAGCAACATATACCAACCTAATAGAAAACCAAATGCTAACCCTTTATATATACACCTGAAGTCTAACCACCCTCCATCCATAATTAAACATATACCCTCATCAAGAGAAAATAGAATTAGCATTAACTCCGCTAACAAAGAAATATACCAACAACACAATGGCTTCTATAACACTGCCCTAAAAAATAGTGGTTATAAAAATTGCACTGGCCAAAAGAAAAAAAACAGGAAAAGAAAAATCATTTGGTATACCCCTCCGTTCAACCAAATGGTTAGTATTAAACTAGGACAGAAATTCTTAGCTCTAATTGATAAACACTTCCCCACCAATAGTAGGCTTAGTAATATATTTAATAAGAACACCCTAAAATTGAGTTACAGCTGCACTGATAATCTAGAAGGTATAATAAAAAAACACAATAACAAACCCCCATGCTTAAATAGTATTAATAAAAACCCTACACTTAAATTAGACAATAACAGTGAAAAATTATGTGATTGTAGAAACCCAGAAGACTGCCCATTAGAAAATAAATGCTGCATCAAATCTGTGGTATACCAATGTACTATCTCATCCATTGAGAGTCCTAATACTAATATGATATACATTGGGTCCACGAAGAATGATTTTAAAGCCAGATGGAGGCAGCATAAGTGCTCTTTCAATAATATAAATGAAAGAAATCAGACTTCCCTATCCAAATATTTTTGGCATCTGAAGGAAATAGGACACCTAAAGTAAAATGGAAAATTATAAATAGGACTAGAACTTGTAAGGCTTGGGATGACCATGCCCTTTGTGCCTCCATGAGAAACTGCACATTAAGTTTCTAAATAATAAAAATCTATTAAACAATAGACATGAGTTAACGGTTTTTTGCCGACATCAAATTTATGCATTGTCACCTTTGTTGTCCTTGCTTCAATCGTATTACCCTACATTATTTTTCTGCTTGCGGGGTTAACGCCGCAACAAGTGGTCACCCCGATATTTACGATCGATCAAGATGGCAACAGACGAGTGCGAACAGAACACTCCCATAAATGTAGCAATGCCACTCACGAACCTCTTTACGTATAATGAAGAAAACACCAAAAACTGGTTTCTGCAGTTGGAAGCCATTTTCTCAGTATGGAGAAAAACGTCACAGCAATCAAAATTCGCCAATGTCATACAACTTTTGCCACCTTCAGTGGTCGACGAAGTAGCTGACATTTCAGAACATGTACCCGAGCAGGAGCCATATATTCGGCTTAAGGATGCGATATTAAAACAAACTGGCCGTTTGGACGAGGATATGCTCCAGGAACTTTTCCCCCACATCACCAGGGGTGAGAGAACACCCTCACAGCTCCCACGCTTTATGAGGAGCTGACTAGGAAAACATTCGATGACCGAATCGATCTCGCGCGAACTGTGGATGGACAAGCTACCCACCACAATAATGCAGATATTGGCGCCAATTGCTGACAATACACCACTAGACCAGTTAGCAGACTCCATCGACCACATCACAACAAAACTGGACCAAAGAGTGTGTGCCATGCCGTGCAGTGCCCAGACGACACACCAGCCAAAGACAAAGATCTGGAAAAGGCAGTAGCTGACCTGCAACATCAGCTGCAGGAGATACGAATGCTCTTGTCCTGCAAATCAAGAGGCCCAAGGCCAGCGATGGAGAGTACAGAGTACCAGCAGGGATCAACGAGTCGACCTGGAATTATGCTGGGACTACCACAGATTCAGCAGCAGGGCAAGACATTGCTCAGCACCCTGCAAATACAGCTCCAAAACTAAATAAGAAAAACTAAACTGCTGGCGGGTAGGAGCGGCAGAACCCCCTGGTAAAAACATACAAAGCCGCCTTTTCCACGTATGGGGCTGACGAAACCACATAAAATCTTTAGTGGACATAGGATCAGTAATCAGCGTGATACTCCACCCAGAGAACAGCAAGACCAAAAGGCAGCAAATGGCTCGACGATCGAGACATATGGAACCAAGATACTTACTCTTAACACCGGCATGCGACATGATTTTACCTGGACTTTCACCCAGGCAAACGTAAAAACGCCAATACTCGGAGCAGATTTCCTGGCCCACTATGACCTAGCTGTGCATATGAACATGAGGACATTTCTGTTAAAGGCACCCTCTCTCGTCACAACACCACTGGAATCAGTGTAACAACTTACCACGGACGAGGATACGTCAAGATCCTGAATAGATACCCAGACATCATTCAACCACTCGCGGGTACCATTCTGGGAAAACACCAAACGCAGCGTCACATAAAGACCAGTGGACAGCCAACATTTTCCCACCCATGATGACTCCTCCTCACAAACTTGAATAAGCCCAAAAGGAATTCAACAATATGCTGAAGGATGGATTCATATAACCCTCCAATAACCCATACATCTCACCCCTACATGTCGTGCGTAAACCGGGAAGAACTGACTTTAGGGTATGTGTCAATTACAGAAGATTGAACATACAACCATACCTGATCGCTATCCAGTCCTGCATATACACGATTTTGCCTCGGGGTTGCAGGGCACTCGCGTCTTTTTCAAAAATAGATCAAACTAAGGCTTACCATCAGATCCCCATAGCTCCGGAGGACATCCCAAAGACCGCTGTAACCACTCCCTTTGGTCTTTTTGAATACCTCAAGATGCCCTTTGGCCTGAGGAACGCAGCATAAACTTTTCAACGCTTCATAGATGAGGTACTTCGCCCTAACGTGCGCATATGCCTACATCGATGACATCCTAATGTGAGCACAGATGAAAATATACACAAGCAACACCTAAAAACGAAATGTTCCAAAGGATAGCACATTATGGATTCTGGCTGAACATCGACAAATGCACTTTCGGGGCATCAGGTGAATTTCTTAGGTCATCATGTCGACGAAGATGGGATCACACCGTTACCCGAGAAAATCGACGCAATTAGAAATTTCCCTACACCTACATCCACAAAACAAATTAGATGATTTATCAGTATAATAAATTTTTACCACAGGTTCATCCTCGACTGCTCGACAATTCTCTCCCTGTTGACAAACCTCATAGAGTGAAAGAATAAGCAATTACACTAGAGAGAGATACCTTGCTTCAATCGTATTACCCTACATTATTTTTCTGCTTGCGGGGTTAACAGCGCCTGCTTAATGCCGCAACAAGCTGCATATAAAGAGGGACAGTTTGGTATAGATGTGCATACTCATTTTCAATATTGAAATGCACACTTTCTTTTAGGATTACCTAATGCCTGTAGTTCAGTAATAAAAAACACTGGAGTCAGAACTGGGAAATGAAACTGGTCTCAGAAGAGATGCTACTGGGAAATTTAAGCACTTCAATAGCAATAGAGAATCAGCAAGTGCAAGGTATATTAGAACAGCATGTGATATTTTAGGACCAAGAGGGGATTAAAAAAATGGTTGTAGGGCAAATTGGGAGGCATTTTGTACAGATGTTATAGAAATTAAATCCTATATTACTAGCTTTAGAATGAATAGGTCTAACAATTTTTTCAAAGGTGCTGCTGCTTTACTTCATTACAGATGACATATCCTTTATTTTTTGAGCAAGTGACAAGGGAAAAAGTATGAAGGTTGAAAGTGTATTTTTATGATGCCAAATGTGACAAACAGCAAGCCCTAGTGAGAGCCCTGGGATTGATTTTTGTGAATCGTTATGGTCCTTTCTGGAAAACGATTAATTCAAATATCCAATATGTGTGGATTAGTATTTGTATGTTAAAAAGATGCATTGCAATTTTAAATTATGGGCTGTGGACAGTTCTCCTTTGATGAAGCGTGAGGGTAGCAGTATTTTCAAAGGATTTAATGTGATATCTTTGTTACAGTGTCACTTTTTTTTTTAATTACCAAAAAGACACTTCTGATATTACCATTGTAGCACTCGGACAAATATGCCAAAATTTGTCAAAGTGACAGAGCTGCAACTGGGAGATTTTGTAAATGGTGGGAAGCTTGAGAAAAAAACAACAGTCCAAGAGAGAGAAATATTAAAGCACTGTAAATTGACAAATTTAGTAGGCAAGTATGCTGGTGAAGAAACTTAGAAGTCCCTCATTAAACTCAAAAGAGGAAAAAAAAACAGCAAAAAGCACCATATAATTTGAGGGAAGACTTGAAATATCTTTTGGCAATTAAAAAAAATTGCTATAAGGATGCTGAAGACCCAAAGAATTTCCCATAAAAGGCCTCATTTGCTACACTCAGAGATGACCAAAATCACCATTCTCCAAAACCCCTTTGCCTACCAAATGTATAGCAAAAGAGAAGGGCAAGGTTGAGTGGATTTTGACAGTTATTAGAGGAAGATTTGGGGCATAGACAAAGAAGCTTCAAAAATCCAATGTGAGAAATCCCACCCTCTGAATCAATGATTCGACGTTTGATGTGCCATTTTCAGCAAACAGGCAATATATACAGCTTGCCAAGATATGGGAGACTATGTTCAGTTCGTGCTAAAGAAAATATTGAATCTCCTTCAGCCCCCTCCCCCTGCAAAGAACCTCCTACCACTAGAAACTTGTTCCATCAACAAGCAGACTGGGACTCATTCAGGGATTTCCTTCATAATGTTCACTGAGATGTTGTCTTTACGCTCCCCATCCAAGAATGTGCTTCTAAGGTCTCCTCCTGGGTTAAAGCTGAAATCGAGGCTTTCAACCCTGCCTCAAGGAAATATAAGGTCAAATCACACTACTCCTCTTGGTTCTCCGCTGTTTTCTCAGCTGCCATTGCCCATAGAAATTACTTCTTCCACCTATATCGTAGCGACATGTCTGACTGCAATAGGCGTCTCTTTATCTCTGCCCGTAACGAGTGTAAGCACGTCCTCAATGAAGCAAAGTCACTATTTGCTGCTCAAATGAAAGAACGTATTGCATCTCACAAATTCGGTTCCAAAGATCATTGGCGTCTCTGCTAGAGCGTACTTAACAAAAGCAAACCCTCTATACCTTCTTTGTTCAACCAGTTTGAGGTTCTGAACTTTTCTGCCAACAAGACTGAATGCTTTGCTTGGAAATTCTCATTCAATTCAACACTCAACTCTTCCGGTGTACCCACACCAGATTTTCCCCTTTGAACTGAGGCTCTGTTTTACAAATAATCCCGTCATTGGTATTGGGCATTATCTCTATATCAAACCCTCACATTATTTTTCTGCTTGCAGGGATAACGCCGCAACAAGTGGTGACCCCTATATTTACGATCGAGCAAGATGGCAACAGATGAGTGCGAAATGAACACTCCCATAAATGTAGCAATGCCACTCACGAACATCCCTACGTATAATGAAGAAAAAACCAAAAACTGGTTTCTGCAGTTGGAAGCCATTTTCTCAGTATGGAGAATAACGTCACAGCAATCAAAATTCGCCAACGTAGTAAAAGTTTTGCCACCTTCAGTGGTCGACGAAGTAGCTGACATTTTAGAACATATACCCAAGCAGGAGCCATATACTCGGCTTAAGGATGCGATATTAAAACGAACTGGCCGTTTGGACGAGGATCTGCTCTGGGAACTTTTCACCCACATCACCAGGGGTGAGAGAACACCCTCACAGCTCCTACGCTGTATGAGGAGCCGACTAGAAAAACATTCGATGGCTGAATTGATCTTGCGTGAACTGTGGATGGACAAGCTGCCCACCACAATAATGCAGATATTGGCGCCAATTGCTGACAATACACCACTAGACCAGTTAGCAGACTCCATCGACCACATCACAACAAAACTGGACCAAAGAGTGTGTGGCCATGTCGTGCAGTGCCCAGACGACACACCAGCCAAAGACAAAGATCTGGAAAAGGCAGTAGCTGACCTGCAACATCAGCTGCAGGAGATACGAATGCTCTTGTCCTGCAAATCAAGAGGCCCGAGGCCAGCGATGGAGAGTACAGAGTACCAGCAGGGATAGATGAATTGACCCAGAATTATGCTGGGATTACCACAGATTCAGCACCAGGGCAAGACATTGCTCAGCACCCTGCAAATACAGCTCCAAAACTAAATAAGAAAAACTAAACTGCTGGCGGGTAGGAGCGGCAGAACCCCCTGGTAAAAACATACAAAGCCGCCTTTTCCACGTATGGGGCTGACGAAACCACATAAAATCTTTAGTGGACACAGGAGCAGTAATCAGCACGATACCCGACCCGAGAACAGCAAGACCGAAAGGCAGCCCTGTATAAGCTCCAGGCAGCAAACAGCTCGGCGATCGAGACATATGGAACCAAGATACTTACTCTTAACATTGGCATGCGACGTGATTTTACCTGGACTTCCACCCAGGCAGACGTAAAAACGCCAATACTCGGAGCAGATTTCCTGGCCCACTATGACCTAGCTGTGCATATGAACATGAGGACTTTGTCAGACAACACAATGAACATTTCTGTTAAAGGCACCTTCTCTCATCACAACACCACTGGAATCAGTGTAACAACTTGCAATGGACGAGAATACGTCAAGATCCTGAATAGATATTGTCACGTAGCCACAATTTCATTAACCATATAGGCGTTAGGCTAAAGTAAAATTTTAAATAAAGGGAAAACTAGTTAGATATAAAAGAAAAATAAATAAATAAATAAAACAGAAATTTAATCCAATGCTTCCAACTTCATGACGAATATATTCTATGATCAGCCATATCCTTCCTTTCTTTTCCCAAATTCTTTCTTTCTTTCTCTACTCTCCCACCCACGAGCCAAGGGCCCGTGAACTTAGTGACCCGGCGAGGATGACCTGGTTCCAAGATTTTGCGTTTGACCATGAGTGAATTCCAGGCACCGTCAGGTCTCCTGCTTTCGATTCACGTGATCGGGACGTCTGAACACGTGTTGAACTTTTGGCCATCACACAAGCACTGCGTGATTTGCGCCCTATCCTCCTGCGTACCCGGTCAAGGACGAAGGGAACCTACGTGACTGTCTTTGGGGACAGCGAAAACAAAAAAAGGATTTTTCAGTTTCCCTCTGACCAGCGGCAGTTGAACGTCGCTGGGCAAAAATCGTCAGACCGCCCACTGAGATGAGGAAGACCACAAAGTCTTTCGACGAGTGATGGAAGGACTGCTATGGACTGGTCGACCCAACCAAATGCCTGTATGAAATGCTGGGGACCCACGAACACTCGCGAAAAAAAGAAGAACCCAGGAACATTGTCGGCCGGCCAAGATACTGTTTTATCATCAGAACTCTCGCTTCGACGAATCAAAACTTTATGTGAAGATACCAACCCGACTGCCAGATAAGTTGATTCGTTTGGCTTGATCTGTTTTCATATATCTATGTATTCGCTCGCGCCTTCTATTCTTTAATGATGTCCTCCACCTTTGTTAAATGAATGTTCTTTTTTTTTTTTTTTTCTTTCTTTATTTCGTTATATATATTTATAAATAAATGTTTTATTTTGAAATCCATCGTCTTGTGTCTGTTCTTCGTCGATTCCCTTGTGTTGCTTCCATTTCTGAGTGAAGACCGAGAAAAAAAACCACGTTTTCCTTTTTTTTTAGAACCCGTGGTTCATCTATATGCTACAAGTTCGTAACAATACCTAGACATCATTCAACCACTCGCGGGTACCGGTCTGGCAAAACACCAAACGCAGCATCACATAAAGACCAGTGGACAGCCAACATTTTCCCACCCACGACGACTCCAACTCACAAACTTGAATAATAAGACCAAAAGGAATTCAACAATATGCTGAAGGACGGATTCATATAATATCTCACCCCTACATCTTATGCGTAAACCGGGAAGAACGGACTTTAGGGTATGCGTCAATTACAGAAGATTTAACGCCACAACCATACCCGATCGCTATCCGGTCCTGCATATACACGATTATGCCTCAGTGTTGCAGGGCATTCGCGTCTTTTCAAAAATAGATCAAACTAAGGCTTATCATCAGATCCACATAGCTCCAGAGGACATCCCAAAGACAGCTGTAACCACTCCCTTTGATCTTTGAATACTTCAAGATGCCCTTTGGCCTGATGAACGCAGCACAAACTTTTCAACACTTCATAGATGAGGTACTTCACGGCCTAACGTACGCATATGCCTACATCGATGACATCCTAGTAGCGAGCACAGATGAAAATATACACAAGCAACACCTAAACGAAATGTTCCAAAGGATAGCACATTATGGATTCTGGCTGAACATCGACAAATGCACTTTCGGGGCATCAGGTGAATTTCTTAGGTCATCATGTCGACGAAGATGGGATCACACCGTTACCCAAGAAAATTGAAGCAATTAGGAATTTCCCTACGCCTACATCCACAAAACACATTAGATGATTTATCGGTATAATAAATTTTTACCACAGGTTCATCCTCGACTGCTCGACAATTCTCTCCCTGTTGACAAACCTCATAGAGCAAAAGAATAAGCAAATTATGCTAGAGAGAGATACCTTGCTTCGATCGTATTACTCTACATTATTTTTCTGCTTGCGGGGTTAACAGCACCTGCTTAACGCCGCAACAAGCTGCATATAAAGAGGGACAGTTTGGTATAGATGTGCATACTCATTTTCTATATTGAAATGCACACTTTCTTTTAGGATTATCTAATGCCTGTAGTTCAGTAATAAAAAACACAGGAGTCAGAACTGGGAAATGAAACTGGTCTCAGAAGAGATGCTACTGGGAAATTTAAGCACTTCAATAGCAATAGAGAATCAGCAAGTGCAAGGTATATTAGAACAGCATGTGATATTTTAGGACCAAGAGGGGATGAAAAAAATGGTTATAGGGCAAATTGGGAGGCATTTTGTACAGATGTTATAGAAATTAAATCCTATATTACTAGCTTTAGAATGAATAGGTCTAACAATTTTTTCAAAGGTGCTGCTGCTTTACTTCATTACAGATGACATATCCTTTATTTTTTGAGCAAGTGACAAGGGAAAAAAATATGAAGGTTCAAAGTGTATTTTTATGATGCCAAAAGTGACATACTGCAAGCCCTAGTGAGAGCCCTGGGATTGATTTTTGTGAATCGTTATGGTCCTTTCTGGAAAACGATTAATTCAAATATCCAATATGTGTGGATTAGTATTTGTATATTAAAAAGATGCATTGCAATTTTAAATTATGGGCTGTGGACAGTTCTCCTTTGATGAAGCGTGAGGGTAGCAGTATTTTCAAAGGATTTAATGTGATATCTTTGTTACAGAGTCACTTTTTTAAATACCAAAAGACTTCTGATATTATCATTGTAGCACTCGGACAAATCATGCCAGAATTTGTTAAAGTGACAGAGCTGCAACTGGGAGATTTTGTAAATGGTCGAAAGTTTGGTAAAGAACCAACAGTCCAAGAGAGAGAAATATTAAAGCACTGTAAATTCACAAATTTAGTAGGTGAGTATGAATTTAGCCATCTAGATTATAGCCAATTTAAACGGAGAAATGCATCAATGCACTACCCTTCTGGTATTCAGATGGTAAAAATTAATAAAACCATATGTGGTTGGCTTGCACAGAAATCCAAGGAAGCACAAACTCATTTAATTAAAATATCACATGAACAGGCAGCAGATCGGTGTTACAAACATATGGTGAAGGAAAGGAAAAATAAAAGAGCAATTAGAAGAAAACTTTTGGAAAACATAAGAACTGGATGCATTAAATATAGAAAAAAAGAAAAATATTATTGAGAATGTCGGAAGTCATGGGGGACTATGCAAATCAGGGCAGGAAGCTGACTTCCTGTTAACAAAAGATGCCAACATATCTTAAAGAAATGGATGCTTTCAAAAAGGAAATTAAGTATTTAAAAGTTATCCTCAATTTGAAAGACAAGAGAATGCTTCTTGGTCAAAAAAAAAAAAAAAAAAAAAAAAAAAATTGTTCATGAACTGGCCTCCGATTTGAAAGCAGTTGTAAATCATGTGGAATCCCCAGTGGAATTATATGAAGACTGTGTAGAGTCCCTTATGGAATTGGATTCTGGAAGAACTAAATGCAAAGATCTTAGATAGAAATTATTAGGAGGATTTGATAATGATATTTAAGTAATTCACTGAGTCAATGAATTACTTAAATATAATTATCAAATCCTCCTAATATTTTCTATCTGTGTATACCATGCTTGAACCAGCTTCTAACGCTCTAGAGTGAGCGGCTTGGTGAAAATAGTCGTGGCTCCAGGGGGCACAGTCCTATGGTTAGAGAGAACTCAGTAAGAGTTCCACCACAGAATATATGAGAGAGTGGTGCTATATTGAGTGATTTGCAATCTCTCCGTCACCAAGGCCTGTTGGAACAGTTGGTATGATGTTTGCTTGACAACCTAACTGTCAGGGTTTCAATTCTTGGTAGTGAATGTGCACTGCTGATGAGTCACAAATATAGGACTAAACGGCCGTCCGGTGCTTTCTGCATTCTGTTGAGGTTTCTTTCAGACTTAATGAATTACTTAAATACAAAGATCTTAGTATACATTTTCCACATACGGGGCTTGGGTTACTGTGGTGCATGAAAATATGTTTTTTATTGGACAGGTAATTAAAGTAGATGACGAAAAACATGCTGTCATACAGTTTTTGAGGAAAGGTATCCAAGATGCATTCAAATGGCCACTAGCTGATAACGTTGCTACAATTGAATCAAAATTTGTCTTTGCACATGACTTTGATGTATAGAGTGGAAGTCTGACTAGAAGAAGTTTGGTAGTGCCTGAATTATATTATTTTGAAGGATTGTATGAAGAGTATACCAAAACTTACTTTTGACTACCCAATAAAAAGGTATACCCAGCCCACCATTACTGAAAGCCTCCAAATAAAGTTTATTTGATTAATTCTATGGAATAACACAGTAATTCCACCTACTTTTTATGCGCCCGCGAGTTTTCCTCCCTTCCTTCCACATACGTGTGTATGTGTGTGTGTGTGTGTGCGTGTGCGCCCACGGAGTGCACCCCTTCCTCTCTCGTTAAGCTAAACATAGCAGTAATCAGCCTCTCTTGGTTAAGAGGGAGGAAGGTCGTTTTATCACCTCCTGCTGATGTCACCAGTCTAACAGATTTAAAATTACCGTTTTTTTTCCCCGTGTTTTTCTCTGACGTCATGGACAAATGAATCGTTCGAATCCAGTCGCGGTCAAAACTTGGAATCAACAAGTTGACTCATTTATCCCTCCTCAGTTAACCATGATACAGACAGGGATATCTTATCGGCAAATAATCCTTCGTCCCTTTTGGCTCGTCATAAGTAATTCCACCAAGACGATGCAACCAACTGCAAATAATTCTTTGTCCCTTTTGGCTCGTCATAAGTAATTCCACCAAGATGATGCAACTAACTACAAATAATTTTTTGTCCCTTTTGGCTCGTCATATGTAATTCCACCAAGACGATGCAACTTGCTGCAAATAATTTTTCGTCCTTTTGGCTCGACATTCACATCAAATCGATATAAATTTTCAGCAGTTAATTCAGTGTCCTTAAGTCAACGACTTGTTAAATTTCCCTTTGCCTTTCGACCAAAAAACTCTGAGATGACTGAACTTTCGCCACTTCACCTTTTTCGACTACTATTCTCTATCCGTAATGCGAACGTCTTGTTCGAGTCTGCCTTCGTCCATGACCAGGGAAATTTAAAACTTTCAACAGTTAAGAATGAGACTTCTCGTATCCATGAACATTCTAACTACTTTGAACCTGTACCAAAAAAAATATCACATACACTCACAATACCAAAATCTACAGTAAGTACCTTTTCTATCTGTGCACACCTACACCTCGTGTTAACGAGTCCTTTTTTTCCAGAACTTTCTTTTATTCTGATGAAACTTTTTCCCGCCTTGTCCATCTTGCTTTCCTGTCTTGGCGTGGAACACTTTCTCTGATGATCTCGAATGACGAGATAACCTACTTGTTTTCTATTTAATAAAAATTTCATGTTTAGTGACCAGACGCCTTTTGTCATTCTATTCAGGCCATCTTTTTGATATTTGTAATTCATGCACTTGTTGAATGACCACTTTTCCTCTCTATGTTCACTCACGCAATTTTATACTTTGTTTGTGGACTCGGTAGTTTTGTGTAGAGTCTGGCACAAGGCCACCTTTTCATTAAACGAGCACTGCACACTATCAGGTCTGCAACAATTCTATGTCTGTGTTGTTTATTTTTATGTGTATAATGTGAGAGGAACATTACAGTTTAAAAATAGAGACAATTTGGTGATGTGATTCTGCTTACGTAGTGATCGGAACTAACATGTGTCAGAACCTCATCAAACTTTTGACCAAATTGTGAAAGATGTTATGTTCATTAGTGCGTATTGATTGGCGTGTGCTAAGCGTCTGTCTCTACAGCCCAGAAACTGTACATGTTGAGTCAGGACCGTGCTTGTTCGGCTTCTGCTCCATATACATTCCAATCTGTAGATTTTAGGTCATTTTAACCATGATAAATGGGAAGAGCACCCCCCACTCCAGAAATGACTAGATATGAAATTTAGTGTTTCTAGCATAAGTAGTATTCATTTTATGATACAATTCAAGCAAGTCTCCTCTTCAGTCTAAAATCGGCCTTTCAAATACCTTGTGACAAAGGGTTAAAAAGCTTTTGTTTTTTTGTAAATTTTGGAAGTGAAAGATATCCATTCTATCACTCCTATAATAAAAAAAATAAAAAAAATTAGGTTTATTACTGGTATAGTCATAATGTGATATTTGAAATTTGATATGAATGAAGGTTTTATTTCCAGTTTTATGAAAGGTCAAACCACAGGTTAGGAGTCATTTGCATATTGTTGCAGACTGTTTGATTTATAAAATTTGCATATTCAGACAGTTTATTTAAGAAATATGCAGTGACACTATCTGCAATTTTATTATTAATTTCTTTGTTATGTACCTAACAAGCTAGGGTAATTTTAACTGTTGTTCTTAATTGCTTTTTAAAATATAGGGGTCCAAATATGGTATTTTGTCCTAATTCATAATAGACAAAAAAATGGCTGTCAAGCACATGTCTAAAAATCTGCCAAAATTAAACGGTTTGAGATATCTTGATAAAATAAAAACTGCTAAGTTTGTTTAATCATGTAGATATAAGAAAATGCAATCAGATAACACCTAGCACCTGTTTGAAATTTTCATCCGTGATACCTACTGTTAGGCATGGTGGTGATGCTGGAGTGGTTTGGGGATGTTTTAGAGATGAGATTGCTGGAGACTTCGTTCAAATTAAAAGCACTATGCAAAAGGAAGAATATCATTCAGTACTGAAGAGGTATGCTATTCCTTCTAGATGTTGCATTATTAGACAAAATTTTCTTTTACAACAAGATGATAATCCAAAACAGCTCAAAACTGTACAAATTATCTAAAATGAATAGGATGCTTCGACCATGACCATTTTGTTTATCATGTTCCTTACACACCATGTAATTTCATTTTAGTATTGATCTAATGACTTTAGTTCCTTTTGTGTTATAAACCTAATTGTAATACACTTCCTGAGCATTTTTACACTTTCATTTTTCGTAGCCAATCTCAGCTATTTTTTTCCTTGAGATTTTTAGTATTTTGTGAGACCTGTAATTATTGTTGGTCTCCCTTAACATAGCTTGGCGACTTTTCGCCAAATTTAAAGTTGGTTGGAGGGTCGGTCAGCGAGGAAAAGAAATGCAGGTCCCTGGCCATTGTGGCTATGGTGCTTGGACGGGCAGTGCATTAAGTTATGTTCCCAATTTTTTTTTTTTTGTCAGCTTCCCTTAACTTCAACTTTTCCTGTATACTATCGGTTATAATACTACGGAAGGTATTGACATCAACCAGCATGTACACAACGCCTGCACATCAATGTTCTGTCGACAAGACCAAAACAGCTGCATCTAAACTTCCAACCGTAGACATGACCACACCTCAACTTCCAACAAGAATGCATCTCAACATCCTGTCATTGACACAACCACCCTTCAATTACCAGACCATTTAACCCACAGCCACTCAGGTCTGCTTTGTAAATAAACTTTGCATGAATCTTACATAGCCTCGTTCTATTTTCCATTTTGTTTCATCTGTCAGATTTCACGTCCTTAATTCAAAAATGTTAGTGGGCCTCTTCTGACAATTTGGGGCGCTTGGGCTGGTTCACATCGCCTTCCCCCCACCTCCAGGGCGTCCATTACACTGGGACAAAATTAATCATTAAGTTCAAAGTGAATAAGCAGGAGGTATTTATACATTTACACACCCACTTGGGAATCAGACTTTGACAAGTTACTAGAAAGGATCCTAAGAACTTGCTCTGCATTAATAAATGCTTGTGATAGATTCTTTGATGAAAAGAAAATATAAATTTGCTTTAATTGAAATTATAATTATTTTATATTCATTTTGTTTTAAATAATTGCATGCAAACATAGAAAAAAATAAATTTCTTTAAAGACCTGAAATGATTCATATTTTAAGTCAAGATGCGGGGAATCAATCAATCAATCAATCAATCAATGTGGTAGGTGAAATGAAATTTCCTATTTTCCTTTTGTTAATATCACAGGTACATAAAACAAAATATATTGTTTGTTGAGAATGTGGGTCTTTCCACGTGGTGGACCTAAGATGGAAAAAAAATGATAAGCATGCTGTCTATTCTCTTTTTAGTATAGTCTTGGCTGAGGAGGAAGTGACATAAGTCGTTAATGATTGATCGCTTGTAATTTCAAGATTGGCAGTGGCAGTTACTTAATGCGTCCATTTGTTGCATGCTTGGTGGATTTTTTGCTTCAGGATCGCCTGCCGGAATAGTACTGTTTCAGTAGGGTCTCTTGGGTGAACAAGTATGATTTTGCAAGACCTGAAACACGCCATGATCCCAAGTCATAACATCACTGATGAGGCTATCATGAGCACTGAATGTTTTCATGACAAATGACCTCTAAAGTGATTGAAGTTCATTGCTAATTTCCTTTTTTTTATTTCAGAGTGACAAATGTAGACCAGACTGGTACAGTATCAGACACTGTGTGAGCATGCTCAGTAGGCATCCTGTTAGGTAGTGTGGCAGTTCATAGTACAAGTGCAGAAATAGTTGCACAATGCTCACAGACCTTGTGCTTCAGTAGATGCCAAAAACCATCAGAAATTGTCATTCCAAATTGATCAATACAGGATCTGAGGTAGATACGTACAGAAGCAGACATCCTTCAACATCCAGACTGGAAGAAAATGCACAAAAGAGACAGTAAATGTGCAAGGATATACCCAAACGATTACAAACTGGTGGACAAGGCTGGTTCCTATGTATTGTACTGGACTGTACTTCTATCATTATACTGTTCAAAATAAAACATTATAAAAATCAGCCAATACTTACTAAAGTTATTAATTTTAAATAGGGAGTTTCTTTCCACTTATGTATATCTTCAACTTTATACGGAAGGATGACGATGTAATTGAGGAATGGGGGAGAGGAAGTGATTGTTAACTACTTAAGAAAGGCGTTCATAGAGACAGCAATAACTGGCATCATATAACTATCTGTTCCTGGCAAAGTGTTTCACAGAGTATTAATGGACTTAGATATTGGTTGATGACTATCTACGGGTACAACAAGCTGGTTTCTGAGAAGGACAGTCATGCAGTGAACAAATCCTTACACTTCGTATCATCATCGAACTGAGCCTTGAGTTTCAGCAGCCTCTTCTGATCAACATCATAGACTTCAAAAAATATGTTTGACAGAGTGTACTGAGAATCTCTCTGGAAGATAACCACATTATATGGAATTTCTTCTCGGTACGTCAACATCCTGAGGGGTCATTATATAGCAAAATGTGTCAGAATGAGTGCTGGCAACCCTGAGAAGTTTCATGTTCAGCAGGGATGCATCTTGTCACCATTTCCATTCCTGCTGGTTTAGGATTTTGTCATGAAAGTCTCCAAGAGACCCAACCTGTGGAATCAAATGGAGACCTGGAAAGCTAAGAAACCTAGACTTTGCAGATGATCTGGGACTGGTCAGTGACACAACACCTGTGATGCAAAGTATGACCAATAGCTTCAACAGTAACAGTTCCAAGTTTGGTCTTCAGATCAGCAAAGAGAAGACCAAAGTGGCCAGGAACTGGAATCTGTGGAGTTTGTAGTGACACTAAATAAACAAAGAACTGGATGTTAACCCTAAGACATTCAAAGAGATAATACCATGAACTGGTTTGTGCGCACACAGTTCCACACATTTGTTCTGGTTAAAAATGAATAAGTAAGAACTTCTAATATATAAGTCTTAGCCAGTCAAAAGCATTTGCATCCAAATAACAAATGATTTTAGCAGAGACTTTTTGATCCCAAAAACAAGTATAAAAAGACCTTTTTCAATCAGAGGGAAAAAGACCCCAAAGAGGATAGACCACATCAAAGGAATCTCAACTCCAGCAACCGCTTACCTTTCTCACATGCCAACCCAAAGAAGATTTCACATCAAAAGGACACTTAAGTACTTTTCACAAATTTTATATTATCTTAAACTTAATTCTTTTAACGCTTTAAGTGGACATGATTTTGTTTACAGATACATATATCCTTCAAGGAACATTTACCACTGATTTTAACAATTTGTATTTTTAAATATAAAACTTGTTTATAATAATTTATTTTATTTCATGTCTATTCTATTGTGTAAGTTAATCTATTCAAGGTCTAAACCCCAATCAAAAAGTATCCCACAATAAGTAACATCTCATGAGATGGTAACTTGACAAATGATGTAGAGAAAAGAACTGGAAAAGCTGCAAGCACCTTCACATATATTAGGTCGATATGGTCTAGCAGTTCCTTCAGTCAGGCTACTAAACTATGGCTGTATAATTCTATTGTCATACAAACGATCATCTATGCAAGTGAGATATGGAAGAAAACCAGCAAAATCGGCCAGAGGGTAAATGTCTTCTACTGACGATGCTTGAAGATCGTACTTGGTATCTCATGGCAAGACCACATAACTAACAAAGAGGTCATGGAGAGATCGGCCCAAACTGATGTGCAAGACAGAATCACAGGGCAGAGGCACATGATGATTGGTCATGTATTATGGATGCAATCGACAAGACCAGTGAGGGCCTCTTTGAAGTGGAAGTGAACTTTGTATTGGATATTTTTGGCATGTTAAATCTTAGGTTCACACTTTCCAGTATTACTTTCTGTATAGTTAAATTTTACTTCCTGTATCTTCAAACTCGACAGACGTGAATTCTGTTTCATATCTAGGTTGAGAAGACAGGCAATCACTTATCGTCTGCCAAAATATTCTATTCCCTGCATGAGGTAAAAAGATTTGTCTTCATTGTTTATCATATTGCTCTGTATAAATAAAATACATTGAGGCCTCTTTGATGGAATCAATTTTAATCTTATATTACTAGGACCCACGGATTTTATTTTACCTTTACTACATATATATATCTATATATATATACATATACACATACATACATATACACACACACAAGTCACTATATTCGTCTCGAAAGAAAAATAGAAAAGTTTATCGTAAATATGAGGTGGAGAGTGTACTTTTGCCTAAACAATAACCTAAATAGCAACAAAACCAGTGAGAGCTATGGATTTAAAACTAATGCCCACCTCCCACATGTTAAGGAACTCGATAAATTCGAATCAGAACTAATCAACATAATCAAAAAATTAAAATATAGGAAGAGAAGAAATAATTTACAGCAGTAAATTACTAAAAATATAAGAGATAAAGGAAAATAAAAACATCTACGTAAAAGCCGATAAAACTAGATTTCTGTATAAAATGAGTGCCAATAAATACAAAAAAAAAAAAAAAAAAAGCCCCAGATGACATAGAGACTAAAATTAATAAAGAGGCTAGCATCTTAGCTAATAAATTTGAATTAGGTAATCGGGTTGAGAAAATGAGCTTGAAGACTTGCTTTATCACTGTAAAGGATAATAAAAGTAATTTCCTTAATAACCCTGAATATAGACTTATAAACCTGTCGCGGTCGCCGATTAGCCGCTCCTTAGAAAGCCGACCTTGACCTTCACAACTCCTGATCTCGCAGATCTAGGTCAAGCAACATGTGAGAAACCGGACGGCTAGTCCAATATCGCTTATGCCAAACCATACCTCGTGTGCATCTGACTATGCAGAGACATTCCAAACATCAGCAACCATTGATAGTAATTTATTATCTACGGTCTTCTACTCCCTCTAGCCAGGGAGTACTTGAACAACTCTTTCCAAATATTCTTGGCCACTTTTTCGCCCAAACCAAGCTGCTCGGCCTGGATCAAAGTGTAGTACGCTGCCTTTGTGAACTTCCGGTGCTTTTGTCGAGAGTGTTACTCTTCGGCGCGATCACGTCTCCACGGTCGATCCGCCCTAGAAGGTGTAACACCTCTCTGACCTGCTTCGCCTAGTGATACACTCTGGCGCGATCCCGTTTCCGCGGTCGATCCGCCCTGTGAAGTCGCATCACTGTTCTGCCTTGGCCCTGTTTAGGGACTCCGTCTTCGCTATTCGGCTGAACCAGCTACGTTCGCCGATCAACCCTAAACTACCGGACCAGACCAGCTACATTCGGCTGAACCAGCTACGTTCGCCGACCAATCCTAAACTACCGGACCAGACCAACTATATTCGACCGAACCAGCTATGTTCGCCGATCAACCAGTCATACCGGACCAGACACCGATGTAAACGTGTTAATAAATTTGACACTTTTGTTCATAACAAAGCCTTTGTCCCGTCATTGTCTTGGCTGTTCACATTTATCAACATAAAACCTTGCGGGAGCGACATCCTACTTGGCCCCGCAACAAACCCTACCAAAACAGAATTAGGTAAGATAAGTAAGGTACTTTTACAGGATATAGGCAAATCCCTAAGGACTTTGCTTAACATAAATCAATGGCAATCGACTAATGATTGTATTAGGTGGTTTGAAAATTATAACAAAAATGGGAGCTGTTCATTCATTAGGTACGACATTAAGGAATATTACCCGTCAATCTCAGAGAAAACCCTTAATGAAGCCCTCCGTTTAACTAAAGAATATATCCAAATTTCAGACGATAAAATAGACCTGATTAGATATTGCCGAAAAACACTACTATTCCATAATGATGTAATATGGATAAAAAAAGACGGCGTTAACAGTTTTGACAACCCCATGGGAGTATATGATGGAGCAGAGGTGTGCAAGTTAGTAGGGTGCCTGCTGCTCTATAGGCTTAATGACCATATAGATTTTAACAACCATGGGTTTATACCGCAACGATGGATTAATTATAAGCGGATAAAAGTAACCCAAAAAAAATGTGACACTATCTGAAAAAAACTACACTGGTTCTTTAGAAAATTCGGATTCAATCTTGAAATTGAAACCAATCTGAAAATTACCAATTATTTAGACATCACGTTAAACTTACGAAATGGTACTATATCCCCATATAAAAAAAAAAAAAAAAAAAAAGAGAACCAGAACCCCCAATATTTAAATTTAAAATCCAATCACCCAGTGCATATCGTAAGACATCAAAAAATATTAGCCATAGACTTTCAACCAACTCCTCTAATAAAGGCATTTTTGATGCCAATAAAACAATTTATGAGGAAGCCCTATCTAAAAATGGACACAAAGACAAACTGGAATATATTGACATAAATAGTAATACCGAAACTTGGAATAAATGTAGAAATAGGCATAGAAATATTTTGTGGTTTAACCCTCCATTTAACCTAGTGGTAAGAACGAAAATTGGCAAAATATTATTTAACTTGTTAGAGCAAAGTTTCCCTAAGAAAACTAAGTTGCATAAAATATTCAATACAAAATAATGTAAAACTTAGTTACTGTTGCATGCCTAATGTAAGGACCTTGATTAGTGGATTTAATAGGAAAAAAACTAGGGATAATCCACGCAGTAGTCCTAGTTGTAATTGTAGGAACAAAAATCTGCCCCCCTACAGGGAAAATGTCAACAGAAATGCGTGGTTTACCAGGCAAAAATTTATAAGGATATGGAGGATATAAACCCTAAAGTGTATATAGGAGCTACACAGGATATATTTAAAGAGATATTATAATCATACGAGTAGTTTTAAAAATGAAAAAATCTAAACATAGCACCACACTATCCAACTATGTATGGAAAATTTGACAAGAAAATAATAAAGACCCCATCCTTAAATGGGAAATTAAAAAGATGTCCCAAATATAAAGCGGGTCAAAAATTCTGTAAGCTATGTACTGAGGAGAAATTAGCAATAGCTTTATATAAGCAACCTAATGATCTATTAAACTCCAAAACCGAAATTCTTAACAAATGTAGGCATAGAAAATCTTGGTTATTGAATTAGGTCTAATCTCCGCTGATTGTATTGTTATTCCACCTTTATTGTTCGTGTTTTCTTAAAATATCCCCTCCCCTTTTAATCGTTTGAATAAATCTTAAACCAGTTACCCTGGCAAAGGATGACAGTTCATTGCCAACAAATTTGGGACCCCCCCCCACACACACACACGCGTGCGTGCGCGTACCAGAAAAATACACCTTAGTCAACATATAGAAGAATGCGGAGAACAAAACCTGCAAAATTTTAGTGTCTTCCCATTCTACCAGTGTGACTACAGAACACTGAACAAAGGCGGATTAAAAAGGAAACATTTTTCATCAAGAAGTTCAAACCCATACTTAATTCATTGCATAAATAGATTCTACCAAATTCCCCTTACCATAAAGGACATATAGCTAGTTATGCCCCTTGATTTTTCATTTGTTCAAAACATAAGCATCAACACGTGGAAATAGAAACAGTTAAAAACTTTTTGAAAAGTTAAGCAAAACCAGTTAAAGTATAAAAAAAAAGGAAAACAAATTATTTTTCTAAGAAACAAACACTGAAAATCCAATTGTAAGTAACAAAGTTTTAATTCTTATCTATAAAAATTTGTATATTATCAATAAATAAATAAATAAATAAATAAATATCACTATTAAGTATTAGGTGTCTTTTTTCCAATTCTCATTTAATGTGTATTATATATAATTGGAATTTAATTCAAGAACAACGAATACAATATTTTATAAGTTCATATTCCAGTCTCTTTTCCAATCCTCACCCCAACTTTTTCCCCCACTTTCAAAACCAGCTCCCAAAGCCTTGATTCTTATCAGAGATAAGAATATATTTTCTGACAAACAAGAGAGCTGGAAAATATAAAAAGGAATTCGACCACCATTATCCTGTTCATGGTGCCATAAAGTCTGCGGTGAAACACGCAGAACTTGCTGGAACCTTGCTTCCAAAGCAGATCCCAAAACCTTGATTTTTAGAGATATTTTCTAACCAATGAAGGGGCCTGAGAATTTGTATAACAATTTTAGAGGGAAAGTTCAAGATTTCTGAGCCTCCCAAATCTCTATAAATACGGAAAATCTTCGCCTATTTGGCAGTGAGTAACTTTGATGACTGTCTGGGATAACAAGTCGGCAACAGAAAAGCAGTCATCTTTGTTGTCTGCTTCAAGAAAGATCTACCTGCTGGAATGAAAAGACAGAATATCAGCCCACCACTAAAAACTAATTGAGATCTGCCCCCTTGCACCAAGAAGGTATCTGTCACCAGGCTACGAACTCATTCAACTACAGAATTCGTATTCACCGACATTTCCTACTTTTATGAAGGAAGGGAGCAGATTAGTTTGTTTTAGATACAACACTCTCCTATTCGGGTTTAATGCAAGTCCTTTTATTTTAAATTATGTCATCAAGCCTCATGCTAGTAAATTCTCTGATGATGATGAATGCACCGACATGCCGAACAACAATTTCTATGTGGACAACCTAGTTAAATCCTGTAATTCTCCTCAAAGATTGATGTATGTCTACAGGACGTCAGTGGATAGAATGGAAGAAGGCAACTTTAGCCTTAGATCCTGTAATACGAATTGCGAGGATCTGAAAATCCGCATGATTGCAGATGGCAACTATGCTGAGCATGGCTGTCAGTTGGAGAAGATCCTGGGATATAGATATGATCCAATCAGGGATACCTTGTACTTGGCTGGCAGCTATATTAATTCTGAAGCCAGTACAAAACGAAAGATATTGTCTCAAATATCTAGTGTTTTTGACCCTATGTCGCTATGTCTTCCTCTGACAATTAGGGGTAGAATATTAATGAGTGATCTATGAAAATTGAAGTTGCCTTGGGATGATGTTATTCCATTAGTACCCCAGCAATTTTGGAGCAGCTTGTCTAAAGACCAATTGTTTTAAGGAATTAAGTTTCCCTAGATGTGCGATAGATGACTGTTCAGGCAGACTGTATATATTCGACGATGCTTTGAAAAGGGCATATGGGTTTACTGCTTATGCTGTACAGAATAACAAATCTAACTTAGCTTTTGCAAAGGGCAAAGTGGCTCCCATTAAGTTCAGATCCTTACCTACTCTGGAACCGTTGGCTGCGTTCTTGGTTATTAAATGTCTTGACTGTATTCTGAAAACATTTTCCAATGCATGTGTTTTCACACTGCAGTGGATGCTCAAGTGGTGTTGTCTTGGTTGTTATCTAGTAACAATAACATTAAAACTAAGAATCAATTCGTTAAGAATAAAACAACGATATTTTTAAAACCCTAGAAGATTTGCAGTGTGATTTTGGATTATCGGTTAAGTTCAAGCACGTGCCTTCCTTGCAGAATCCCAGCGGTTTAATTACTAGAGGTCTATCTATTGACAAATTCAAACAGAACTTTAAATTTTGGATTTCTGGCCCTACCTGGCTTTTGAAAAATCCTGTGGCTTGACTGGAGAGTAGTTTGAGTTACCTTAGTGTTGAAAGCAGGGTCATTGTTCATAGAACTAGTATTGTGATGCACTTCGCTATTTGTTTGAACAAACCTATTTTAGATTTAGCCAAATATTCTAAATTAGTACAAGTAACTGCTGTAATGTTTAAGTTTACAAATAAGTTAAAGCATTCTGATGCTGACCCCAAACATTGTGCAAAGGCCTATCTCTTTAAATTAATGCAACAACAATCTTGATTGGGCAATGCAATATCTCGAAAATCCTCTAGACAAAGAGATTCCGAGTTTGGTTAGGGATTTGAACTTATTCTTAGATAAAGGAGGATTCGTTCATTTTGGCAGGAGAATTGGCAATCGGTTTGAGATTATTTATCTTATATTGCTATCTAGAAGTCACCCTTCGACCGATTTCATTATTTTTGATTGCCACAAAAGATGCAAGCATTTGGGTATTGCTGCCACTCTGAATAAACTGAGAATGTCCAGGTTTTGCATATCTAAGGCTCAACAGACTATTAAGAGCTGCATTTCTAGCTGTTACCTCTGTAAGAAGTATAACGCGCTTGCCTTTAAGTACTCTAGGCTTACTAACCTATCTAAGCATAGGGTTAACTTGGTTCAGCCCTACCTGCACGCTGGAAAAGACTTTACTGGGCATGTATGGATTGGTAGTAGCGAGTAAGCAAAAAAAGATGTACATATTGGTTTTTACTTGTATGAACATCCGGGCAGTGTATATATAATTGGTGAAAGAAATGAGCACTCATTCCTTTGTGCTTGCCTTCATTGGATTTACTAATATATACGGTATTCTTGCCTACATTTATAGTGATAATGCTTGCTCATTCACTGCGGGCTGCAATTTTGTGAATGATTTCCTGACTTCACAATGAGTTCGTGGACAGATTTGCTATATTTAATATCAAACACCTTACAAATCCTTTGTACTCTGTTTGGAGGTTTCTGGTGCTTTCATTTTTTTTCTTCTTCCTTCTTTCCAATTTTTCCTTTGATGTCAATTTGCTTGAAAATTGTACTATCCAGGTTTTTTCACCCACCGTGTTTAGATTTACATCAAGTTTAGCTCTAGATTATCCTATTGAGCACTTAAGTTAATGGTCATGGTGTCGGAGTTAACTCCTCCTTTAGTTCGTTAACCCTTTCACCAGGGGTCTCTCTTCCTTGGCTATAAATAGCCACTGACTTTTCGTCTTTCTCTTTTTCCCCTCAGGCCTGTGCGCCGACACATTGAGGTAAATCTTTTTCCTCAGGCTTCCAGCCTTACCACCTCAAAAATGTGAACGCTGACCAGAGATAGCGTTTCCCAAAATGCTGGGAACACGCTAAGCACAATACACACACACACACAAACGCACATATATAATATTCACATACACTTTGTCCTTTTGTAACTGTTTCTATGTAACCTGTTATTAATATATATATTTGTATACATATATTATCGGTCTTGTGTTTTGTTTGTTTTCTTTGCCTTCTTCTTTGGACTTAATAGTCCAACCTTTTCATGTAGTTGGGCCGGCTAGCAGGAAAATCTGAACCCACATGTGTTTCTTCTACGTCTACTCAACAACATTACAACCACGGTCCACTACAATGGAACAAGTGAATATTGATTATTCTTAAGAATATTGCCTTACTCGATAAGCATTTGTACCAACTATGCTTAAAAAGATTCAATCTTTCATCTCTAATATGAGACAGAAAACCCATTTCTTTCTAAATGGGCAGAATAACTCAAGAAACCCCTAAAAGTTACAGCTTTAAAACCAACACCCACCGACCCTGCATCAAAGAGTTATATAACTTTGAAACTAATTTAATTGGATTAGTTAAAAGGATAAAATATAGAAAAGTTAATATACAGCATTAAGTTAAGAGATTTGGGTAACATCAAAAGTAGTAAAGAAATATTTGTAAATGCTGATGAATCTAGTCTTATATAAAATTAGTTCCAACAAATACAATAGTACACAAGGAGGTTGTTAAACGTTATAAGAAAGCCCCTGAAAACTTAGAAGTGGAACTGAATAAGGAAATTAACATATTGACTAACAAATGGATAAAAAAAAAAATATAAAAATTCAATATTAAAAAAATGTCTTATTACATTAAAGAACTATAAGAATAATTTTTACAGCAAACCTGAATGTAGGCTAATCAACCCTACTAAAACACAAATGGGGAAAATTAGTGTTACAAGATGAGATCTTGCCCTGCTTTGATAAATGGAAGTTACCATCACGAGTCCCTGACTCGAAATGAAAACTGCACGTTGACACATAGGCTCGACGCAGATACTTCCGTTTGGGATAAACTCAAAAAAAAAAAAAAAAAAAAAAATGAAAAAAATGAAAGAATTAAATCACCAATTGGACCATCTCCCGTGTAGTCAAAAAAATTGCCATTTGGAGCCGATAGGCGTGTACAAGTTCAACACGGGAAAGTCAAAAGGCATCCCATTCAACGGCGGAGGTAGAAGGGTCATGTCGCTCGCTCCTGACACACTGGCCCGGCGACAAAACGAAGCATGTGACCGCTGCTGCTAATGAACTCTCGTCCGACGCTTTGTCATGAGTCAAGTTAACTCCACGAACTTTACTTGCCACTACCACAGACATTCAACTTCCTAAATACGAACCTTTTACTTGTTCTTATTTCGTCACGAAAAAGACTATAAAATATATTTACAGTCTTTCTTGTTCTTTCGATTCTGAATTTCATTGTTTGCAACAAAACGCAGTATTTCGCCCACATTGTTTTCACATCGCCCACACATCTAAATATGGAATATAACATTAGCAAAATAAGGATAGCGTTAAATATTAACCAATGGTGCAGTACTAACAATAGAGAGCAACATAAGAATTTTATCCATCAGTTACCGAGAAAAAAAAAAAAAAAAAAAAAAGGTCAAGGAAGTATTAAAACTAGCAAAAAAGTACATGTCCATATCTAATGATAAAATAGACATGCATTGCTGCAATTCATTATTGCATCACAACAATGTTATAGATTAAGACAGGAGACAGCGGTAACTTTGACAACCCTCATGGGGGCATACAACGAAGCTGAACTGTACGAGTTAGGATGCTTTTTTTTTTTTACTAAATAACTTAAACAAGATCATTGACCCATGTAACCATGGTCTATATAAAGACAACAGTGATTAGAGTGGATAAATATACCCCCTCCAGAATAGGTGACTTAATCCAGAAAATCCATGTATATATGATCAACAAATTATCATCTAACAGTAAAATTTTTGATGAAAATAAATTCACATATAATCAAGGCCCTTAGAAAAAGTAATTTTACACAAGAGCTAAATTACCAGCAAGATCTGAAAAATAATACATCTCCCCTTGTTGGAAGACACCATGAACATTAAACACGCATACACGTACGTACGAACATTCACCAAAATACAAACTCTTTACGTTCACACACGAACACAAATGTTAATGTCTATGATACTTGTTAATTTGTTGTTTAATACATTTATTTATTGATATATATATATATATATATATATATATATATATATATATATTATATTTCAGTCTGTTTTGTTTTTTCATCTTCAGTTGGACTCAATTTGAGTTTGCCATTTTCTTGTAGTTGGACCTTCTTCTAGAAGGAATAAATAGCATGTGTTTCTAATTCAACGACACTCAAACACAAACTGTCCACTACACACCTAACAAATCTAAAAATAGAAAATGATATGGTTTAACCCACCCTTCTGCAAGTTATCCAATATCAATATTGGCAAATATTGATTAAAGTTAATAGACATTTAATAATTATCAATCCTTTGAAAATTTTCAACAGAAAAACTTTAAAAATCAGTAACTCATGTGCTAGCAATGTAGAAAATATAATTCCCACAACAATTGTCTCTTAAGAAAATTTTACGACCGAGTCACAGGAGAACAAACCGCCCTGTAACCGTAGAGTTAAGGCTGTTTGTCCAGTAGGCAGGATTTCTCACCCACACACTTAACAGAGACACATCCCCTTTCAATGAACCAATAAAACTGTCAAAATGACCAAGGGAATTCAGAGCAACATGAAACGATCCAGCTCTTATCTTAAATAACAACTTAAGACTGTTTGACTAACATAAGGACTGATCAAAATTAAAAAATAAAAAACCAAATGAAAACTACAGAGAAAAGTTCATTTTCTCCACCAAGTCATTCATTTCTGTAGTTTGCTGCTACCAACAAGTAGAATTTTTTTTTCTCCTGATGATAGCAATGTTGGCTGAAACGAGTCGAGAAATATAACTGAAATATATAAGCAAGTGTAATTCTTTCATTTTAACTACATTTATGGATTTTTGTTTGTTTTTCAAAATTTCTACATAACTGAAATAATAAAAACGAAAGAATATTAATATACAACCCAGTGTATCTGAAGATTTTAATTTTTTAATATTTTTTATTGTTCAAAACAATCATGGATAATAGACATGGGACTGAACCAAAAGTTGAGGACATGACACCAACAGAACTGAAAAACACCAAATTATTGGCTGTCCGTATGAATAGAAGAAGCAACAAATGCCTGAAGGATCAACTAATACCGACCAATTTCAGGATTGATTTGGAACCATCAATAGATAAGCATAATGATGTGTTTTTAGCATCATGGTACCGTAAATTACAAGACTTCTCTAGGGAAGTCATGCAGGATACCATACAGTTCTGCCAGGAAAGCATAACGGCAACAACAGCGGAAATCAACCTGCTCGATGTGCAAATAAAGAAACAGACACAGAAGCATATACTAACATAAAAAATGTGATAATAGCTCACATAGACCAAACAGTGAGGGAACAACGAAAAACAAAGAAAACTAAAATAGAATATTTCTTCCAGACAGTAGAACAAATGAGAAATCAAATCTCAGAAAAATTGAACGACCCTACCACAAAAGAAATAACGACACCGCCACTATCAACGATAGCCAGAACCTCAAAAACAAACACAAAACAAACCACTAACTTGCGGACATCCTTATGGTGAGGTACAAACAAAACACAACAGTCCTTCTGCAGAATGCATAACCCCATTAGACATCCCAGACCACCCAGATTTGCTCCTAGTAGACAATCAACAGCAAACACACTCAACCATATATATATATATATATATATAAAAAAGAAAAGGGATAAGCCCCAGCCAGGACACTTGGATGGGGGTATAGCATCCCTAATAGGAGACATGATGCAAGCTTTCGAGCTTTTGTTGGAATTTTTGGGTACCCTGGTGTACTAGTGAGCCAGCCAAAATGAGCTGACTCATTTTATAGTTCACCAATAGAAGGGTTAACCAATCAGAAGGCTCAAAATATTCAATGGGACATGTATAAAGGCGGCCATGTTTTTCCCAATTATTCACTGCCAGCCTTTGATATTGAAGACTGAAGAATTATGGAACAGCTGCTGGTGGTATTGGCGATAGATTCAGTAAAATATCTGACTCGAGAGTATTAATCTTTAACACAGTTTTCATTGAACAAATTACGTACTGTGCTTTATTCTATATTCATAGACTATGGTGAACATTGTCAACAAATGTTATGGGCCCAGATTAAGACTGTATTTTGACTCCGTCAAAATATGAATTGTGGGAAGTGAAATTCTGAGGCTACCTTAGAATAAGAAAACTTCATGACATCATTCTTTGCCAGAAAGAAGATGATGATTTTATGGAAAGAAATGCAACTGTGTTCACTGAATTAATACAATGCCTGGATGACAGGAGTTTGTCTTTAATAATGAGAGAAGCCAGGGATGACGACCACCCAAGCTTTAAGAATATTGCATGAACATTACTTGTCAAAAGGTAAACCCAAAATTATTGCTTTATGTACTGAACTAACCTCATTAAGGAGACAAGAAAATGAATCTGTAACAGATTATATTATACGAGCTGAAAATGTGCTTGATAAAAACCCATCTATCTAAAATCCATAAGATGTTACACAAAACCTGTCCGACACTTTACTACAAACAAGAGATAGATCATAAGTATTAGATGGCAAGGGTCAATCTACTAGTAAGGAAAAGCCATTACAGATAAGGATTTTAACTGACTTTTTCATCAAAAGTGGGTCGGGAAAACAAAGTGACACCTGAAATGCTAACAGTCACTTACTAGTGCGAGTATACCTCCCTTGTATCCCTGGGATAATAGGGCGAATGGGTTTCCCCACTAACATCTCCCACTGATGGGCTCTGAGGAGGGTGGGGAGCAGGGAAGGTGAATTTTTAACTCATGGCAACAAATAAAAACAAAAGACCCCATATTGAAGACAGTTCAGAGAGCCTATACTCTGAAACAGAGTCAGACAACGAACTTAATCAAAAGCTGTTCCCTAGATTTATTGTCTTAGAGTCAATAGAGAACACCCCAATCAGTAAGTTGTCTCCATTCATTGTTGGAAAAACAATGAAATATTTAATAAAAACCTTATCAATAAAAAAAAAAAAAAAAAAAAAAAAAAAAAATAAGGAACAACACCATTTTAGTAGAAGTACCAAACAAAACTTCAGCAAATCTGTTACTGAAGCAAAACTTTTTTTCTAAGCTTAAGATAAAAGCCTACCCCCCACACTTCCTTGAACTCCTCAAAGGATGAGGTAAGAAGCCCAGATCTCTCTCACTGTACACTGGGTGAGATTAAAAACAACCTAAGGCAACAAGACGTCACAGATGCTCAAAGAATATTGATAAAAAAAAAAAAAAAAAAAAAAAAAAAAACACCAAATGACTCCAACAAAAACTTATATACAAAATTTCAACACTCCAAAACCTCCTACAGAAATAAAAATCGGATATATGATAGAAAAAGTGGAAGTATACATATTGTTGAGGGGGTCCTCCCTTTTTTTACACAAATGAACTCACCCAGTATATACATATACTACTGCTACATGAAGACCTGGAGGGGAGAGAGGGAGTGAATGGTTGTAGGTAACCGGAAGAGTGAGAGTAAGGTAACAGACAGGCAGATGAGCGTAGTGAGCAAGAGTCACAGTGAGCAAGCATGTAGACTCAATAAGAAGTCATACAGCGATACTTCAATACCAAAGACTGTATAGATATTTTGCTACTAACCTGTATTCCTGGAACTACTAACCTGCATTACCAATTTGTATTATTACGTTAATACATTATATTCCTCTATTCATTCTTGGCGTTTGTTATTTATTGGTACCGGATTTCATCCCGGAATCCACAACAACTTGGCGATGAGGATATTGAACTCACACGGGAAGAACAAAAAAGACAAAATTTTCCATCGTCAACTTGGCAACGAGGACTTCGAACTCACATGAAAAAGAATTTTTTTTCTCTCTTGTTGACCACAACAAGTTGGTGATGAGGATATCAAACTCACACAGGGAGAGCAAAAAAGACAAAATTTTGCCTTGTCAACGAGGAAATTCGAACTCACACAGGAAGAGAACAAAGAAAAATTGTCACTTGCTGACCACAACTTGGTGACGAGGAATTGGGACCTACACGGAAAGAAAAAATTTCTCTCTTCTCACCAGAACAGCTTGGGCGACAAGAATTTGCACTTCTTGGAGACTCAAAAGAGAAAATTGCCATTTTGCCAGTATCCATAACAACTGGGTAACAAAGAGTTACAAGGATTAAAATACAGAAAATCGAGTTTTTCGTAAGACTCTTATCATGGAGGATTTTAAAAGTATTTTAGTAGAACTTGTAAAATACCAAAATGAACAGCAAATACAACTTCAAGAAAGATAAAATGAAAAGCAATTCCAATTCCAAGAAAGAATGGAAAAAATATTCCTACAAATGCAGAAGGAAAATCATGAAAGACAAATGCAAAATGAAGAAAGACGAATGCAACTCCAGGAGCTAATTGTAAAAGTAGCTAGTAATACACAACAACAAAATATTGAAAATGAGGCGACTTTTTCCCAAGACGCAGTATGGAACACGATAGAAACATTCAAATACTCCCTAGAAGATGACAAAAATTTCAGGGACTTTTTCAGATGTCATGAAGACATCTTCAACATCAATTGTCAAAACTGGACGGAAGCAAAGAAGTTACGACTTTTAATCAAGAAATTAGGAACGGATGAATACACAAAATTTGTGGATTACATTTTGCCAAAGAAGACAAATGATTTAACGTTTGATGAAGCAGTTACATGCCTGACAGAGCTTTTCAGCCCGAAGACGTCACTCTTTCACAAAAGGTGGAAATGTCTTAACCTTGTGAAGGATGAAAATGAGGACTACTCCATGTTCGCCGCAATCGTGAATAAACATTGCAACTACTTCAAGTTGGCAGAATTAACCCCGAACAATTTCAAGTGTCTTATTTTTGTACAAGGGTTAGTTTCAGCAAAGGACAGTGAAATGCGCAAAAGAATGCTTTCAAAACTGCAAAATGAACCTCGATTAACACTACAAAAACTATTGGAAGACTGAGTATAAAGAAAGACTTGAAGGATATTGAGGAGTCAGGAGTATCACATATACATAAGTTGAACAAAAGTTTACGTTTCTCACCCTCCCCGGAAAGAAAACAAAAATTCTATAATAATGAAAAAAAGATTTTCACTCTCCCAGGAAAAAAAAAAACAAAAATTCTATAATAATGAAAAAAGTACACCGTATAGAGCAAATAATGACGAAAATCAAAGCAACACATTCAGGTTATTAAATAAAGGACTAAGCTTTTGCCCTAGTCCCCCAAGTTTTGATAAAGACACCTTGGCAAAGGATCTGAAATCCTTCAGAATACAGTTAAAAGCCCATTATGGGGACAATGATCACACACCTTCCATACTTGTTACATTAAAAGAGAAGGACTCTACATTCACCACACAAAACACAGACATTTGAAATGGCAGTAACAAATGATAAAAAAAAAAACAAAAAAAACAATAGCACATAAGCTGCCATGTAACAATATAACTAAAGGAGAACGAGTGACCCTTGACACGCTGACACAGAGATGACCTAGACACAGGTTGATAAAGGGGGTGCCACAGTGATCTGGAGAATCAAAGAATATATTAAAGAAGCCAACAATCAGCTAGCTGACAAGGAAACCCACAAAAGCTTACCAACAGACCCTCTTCGCAAATACCAAAAAGAATTAACTAGCTCACTAAACATGATGCTTTGCAACAATCTAATCAACAAGAAAACATGCACAACACTTACACCCACAAACATCACACCTGATTGCTTCTATCTCCTTCCCAAAATACGCAAAAACAACAACCCAGGAAGGTCGGTCATTTCATCATTCAACTGCCACACAACCAAAATTACAGACAACCCCTAGCTAAGGAAGTAAAATCCTACATCAGAGACACAACAGATCTACTAAACAAAATTAATCACATACAAAGTGCTGAAAATGCTATTCTAGTGACTATGGACGCAAGATCACTTTATTCAAATATTAAACCCATTGAAGGATTAACCCCCCTTCAGGAAGCACTTACTAGAAGAAAACAAGACCCCCCCCCACCAAAAGTTATCATAAAGCTCATGGGGCATATTCTTACATTGAATACTTTCAACTTCAAGGAGCACACTACCTGCAAGTAAGAGGCTGTGCCATGGGTATCATTGCAGCTCCATCATATGCTGCAATATTCATGGGAAGATTTGAGGAGACCCATATCTAATCCCTCATCAGTAGCGACTGTATTCTATGCAAGATATATTGATGATATATTCTTTGTATACACGGGCAGTGATGACAAAATTACCCAATTCCTCATGACCCTAAACCCAGTACACGAGTCAATTAAGTTTGACTATGAACATTCCACAAGATCGGTAACATTTTTAGACACCCGCATTTACATAGATGAAAACAAAACTACAAACGACACTACACACAAAAAAAAAAAAAAAAAAAAATCAATGACCAACACCCACAACTATCTACACTAAATCTTCCCACCCTAAACACCTCAAGAGAACCTTCCCTATTCACAAGCACTTAGACTCAGAAGGATATGTTCCGACACTGAAGAAATAAAACACACCCAAAATCTGGAGCATCAATTCACAACACATGGCTATAAAGAACACCTAATCAGGGGACAAATAAATAAAGCAATTTCCACACCTAGAGAAGACACCCTAATGTACAATATTAAAAATAAACCTAGCCGCAGCCCTCTACTAACCACTTTTAACCCCACTCTGTTTCAACTATCCCAGATAATCAAAAGTCGCTGGGAAATACTACATCTCAAACCAGACCTAAAAAAATTGTTTGAGGAACCCAGCCTTCTAGCATATTGTAGACCTAAGAATCTAAAAGAAATCATAGGTAGTAACCACATTTCAGGGGACAAGGTAATCCTTAATAAACCAAAACAAAAAACAGAATTTTCCCAATTATGTAACAACAAAAAGAGCTTATGTTGCAACCACATTAGACACAAATTCATTCACTAGCTCAGACTAAATCTATTTTCAAAATCTACCATGACTAACTGTAGAAGTCATAACAAATTTACCTCCTAGAATGCACACTATGCCAGAAACAATATGTAGGAAAATCTGAATGGCCTTTTCACTACAGAATTAATAATTATCACAATCGAATTAAGTCAGCCCCCATGAAAGATTACCTGTATAACAACATTCCCGCCTAGAAAAACACTATTTTAAAACCCATGCCAAATTCACTATAATTGAGAAAATAGAAAAGTTCAGAGCAGATAATATTAGAAAGATTTTAGAAGGTCATGAAAATAAGTGGTTTCGGCACCTAAAAACACTCCATCCAGACAGGCTTAATCTCAAATTAAACGATATAGATAGAATATAACCCCACAAATCTAGACCTACCCACATTTCTCACCCACACAAGACAGACATACTTGCGGAGGTGTTGAAGCCTCAAACTTATACACACACCCATACTAATATAGACACATCATACTCACTTCCTAACAACCAAATGACACACACTTAACAGAGACACATCCCCTTTTTTAATTTTAATTTTTTAATATTTTTTATTGTTCAAAACATGAATTTTGTTTTATTCTTTCGTATGCATAGATGGTAATTCATATAGTCAATTTTCATCTATGATCATTCATGTAATTTCCCTCCCTCCATGACATATGACCTCAATTTATAAAAAATAATTTTACCTAGGCATCTATTACTTGCACATCTCTCTCCTCTTTATGTATATGTATACTATTGTACATCTGCTTTTATATTTGTGTTAGGGTATGTAATTTTG